>JASSUY010032379.1:16126-36491 GCA_032466535.1 Forpus xanthops | reverse complement strand
CCAAATTGCCTATGGGGAAAAAAAACCTGACACCCCCCCCCCCCCCATGTTTGCCCAAATGTATTCACTGTAAGCACACACTGCATTACACACTGGGAAAAATTTGACCAAGCTGCCTCCCATCACTAAAGTGGCAAGGTATGTGGACAGGTTTCTTAAAAAAACATGTTCTTCTCAGTTTACTTGCGTACTTTATTTATAGCCTGGCTCAAACTTCCAGCTGTGGTTTTAGCTTCAGTTTTCATCCACTGAATCCAGTCAATTTCAAGTGTTGTTTTGGCCTGAGAGGTGTTGATCACCCAGCCCTTACAAAGGCTTACTGCTTGGCAGCTGGCAACACTGAACCCTTCAACACCAGCATCACACAGGCAGGCCCACAAAATGATTCATACCTTTAGCTGTCATTTTAAGCATGCCTGTCCCAAATTTAGGTGACCCCTCTTGGTTCTGCAAGTACTGATGTTCTAATTTTGCACCAGTAATATTTTCCTAGGTCTCTGGATGCTGGCTGCCTACTTGGCTTTGCTCTGGCTTGATCTGGTATGCGCGTACACAGATCACTGTCAAGATCAGGCCTTACAAAAAGAGGACTTGTATTATCCTCCTGCTACTACTCCCCTTTTTGGGAAAATCAAAGTTTGTTCCCTCCCTTGCTGATTATAAGGACTACAAGATGACCTATAAGACTGTAAGAAAGTATCCCTTTTAAGTGGGTCTCTCCCCTTTTGAAGCTTTTCCATTCTGTTTTAAGTACTTAAAATTAGTCCCTGGAAGAGGATGTATCCCACATCTTATGCCTGGGCCAACATCAGGCTGTGGAGTCAGTCCACAATGGTGTCTAACACAGTTATTGCAGGCAAAACGAAACAGTACCAAGAGGAGACCACAGAGATGAAGGCTTGCTACATAACTCAGTGCGGTGGGAAGATTCCTCAGAGATGGCCACTGCAGCCCTCATCAAGTTCTTTGTGAAGACCAACCCAAGGCATGTTAAGCTTATGCTTTCAGATTGCAGGATTCACAGTAATTATAACCCTAGCCTTTGGATCCATATCAGAAAGAAGCAGTTCATGGCCAAGTGCAATTGCAAATACCACTTACATTTTAGCAAAGCCTAAGCCAACAGAGATTTCTACAATCTAGAAAATGCTGAGCTACAATGTTCCTGATTTGCCTGCTAGAGCCAGGGATGCTGTAATAACCATGACCCTAAGCTGCAATCACGCACTTTTTTCCCTTGAACATTAGCTTTAAGGAATCCTAAATTAACTGCAGACATAACAATGATACAAACTGTCTTGTGATCTCCTAGGACAGGCAAATTATCATCTAACAGTGTGCATAGGGTTTTTGGTTTTCCCCAGGTGAAAATCTGTTCCATGGCAAAAAGTACCATGGAATGACCAAGAGCTGTAACAGGGTGGTAGCAACAATGTCTACCACTTACCTTTGGAAGCACTGTTTCCAGTGAGGTGGAGATTTCTGGGGCCATTCCCATGCTGACTTTGAGATACTGGCACCTTAGAAAGGTGAAAGTAGCATCACACTAATGAGACATCAAGGGCATGCAAGAGTGAAGGTCTTGCGGAGAGGGCAAAGTCATCCACTAGCTCCTCTGCCACTGAGCCACCTGATACCCCAGAACATGCCCAATGCCTGTTTCCCAGGGCAAACACTTGAGGAAAAAAGCAAAAGAACAAGAGCCTGGGAGCATACTTAGCTGTGTCTTAAGAGGCAAAGGGGCATATTTTACTCAGACAAGCCAAGAGCAGCTTCCCTTGTGCAGATACAAAATGCTCCTCTATCCTATACATGCTGGAGAATAATTTTCAGCGTGGCTACCCAGGTGTTTATGTGTTACTACCTGCAGATGAAGAACACTGTGCTAAAGTGTATTTTAACTGCATATCCAGAATGTTCTACATCTGTTCAGCTTGGATGGGTTCAGTGGTTCAGTTAACGTAAGCTCAGACTAGTTTGAGCCTGTTAAGTGCTCGATTAAGCCCAATCCACCTCACCTCTTTATTTTCTGCGTAGCTGGATTCTGCTTTTTCCATGACACAAGCATTTCCCTAGCCTTTTGGAAAAGGCATTTAGCTGAGAAGCACGGAGTAGTAATAAGTTGTTTGCTTTCAATATGCTATGACAGAAATAAAGTCAACATGATAGATTAATACTGAGTGGAAGTTATTTTTCTCAAGATGTCACACTTGTGCTTCAGAAATGAGTGATCTTGAGCAGCAAAGTACCAGCAAAAGCACCAAAATATACATCATGTAGAGCAAAGCAAATACCATTTAAAAAATGTTTTATAAGCTCATGCTGAGCCATACAAAGGCCAATAAACATTCGCTTGTCACAGCGCAAAGCAATGGTTATATATGCAGAGGAAATTATGTCTACACCGCAAGAGTGTGTGTCTGGGCTTAAAACTAGGTAAATGGATCACATCTTTATCTGGTGTAAGTCACAAAAGCTACAGAGATTTCAGTCAGGTTTTAAATGATTATTCCTAATGAGTTCTTGCTCCATGACGTCTGCAGAGACGCCTGGCTTACAAGGCCACAGCTTTGAAAATTCATAATCTTCCTTTTAGGCTCCTCCATCAGGAATTCCTCATACAGATTTGTTGTTTGATCCTCCACAGGAGGAAAAAAGCTGAATAACTCCCATCTCATTTGGCTACTGCCAAATAGACAAACAGACATAGGCACCAAAATTAAAACTCTGTTCAATTAAATTTGGGAATGAAAGAAGAACATGATCGGGGTGGGGTGGGGGGCAGGTAAAAATAAAAGCTCATACAGTCGATTGCCTCCAACAGCTCTCAGAGGTCCTATGAGCTCCTATGACACAAACTGTGCCTCCCAAAGCAGAGATGACGGGGAGTTTCCCTTGAGGGCTGTAGCTGTAGTTTATGAACATGCAACTTCATTAGCAGCCGGTGACGCCATTAGACAGGGCTCTTAATTTCTTGGCTTGGATAAAACTCTCCAGGGGCCATCACAGCTGTATGCCACGTACGGAGACCTCGTTGCTGGGGTGAGGGAGATGGCTTTCAAAGTCACCCTGAGAAAAGACTCAGGAATTCAAAGATCATTCTTTGGACCCTCAGAAAATAAAACATTTTGTTTCAGGCTTTGCCGAGCCAAATTGCTGTAACTTGTAGAGACACCTATTCTGCGGTATAGAAACCCACTCACCCTCCCAGGTGAGGAGCTGACTGAAAATCACGTGTAACCTAACAAGGCTTCTCTTTCTATTATTAGAGGAGAAGTACAAGCCAATTTTTTTCTAACATGACTTCACACTGTGGTTATTTTTTTTTTTTGAGGAAAAAAACTGAAAAACAAAAAAAGGAAAGCTCATAAGCAGCTGATGACCTGCTCCATGTAGATCAGTTACAGAGGAGCAACTGTACTCTTCACAAAGGACTTCTGATGTAGACAGCAAGCAAACAGTGATTTCAGACAGGCTGGGCTTGTGGGCTGGTGATGGCAGGGGACATTTGTGGCAGGCCTGAACTCTTTTGCCGATTAGCTCAAACCAGGACAGACCTCACAGTCCTGCTCTCTGGGGAAGAGGGTGCTTGGGAAGCCCATGACAGTGTCTGGTCAGCTGGGGGATGCTGCTGAGGACCAGCGCTGCCTTCTCATCCCTTTACAGAAGTCATGGAATAAATGACCCTGCAAATAGCGGTTGTGATGCTATGGATGCAGGAACTAAGAGTGGGAAGATAATAGAGATTTAAACATCTACTGAGAAGAAAGGAGCTGTGAGAGCAGGGAAGGAAAGGTCACACTGAATGTCATGTTTTTCACTATTCAAATCTTGTTAGGTCACAGATGCTTTCAAACTGCCTGTAAAGCTTTAAGTTGGTTTGTCCAATTAAGCACTGCTTACAGCTTTAAGCAGAGTTTAAATTTTAGCCAGAGACATGGCAACAGTAGTAGCATTCAACAAAAGCCTATGGTGATAACAAGATGTGGTGAACGTTGTACTAATAGAATTCTCACAGTGTGCTCTGGCTACTCCTGTAAGATTCTCACACGTATTTTGGAGAGAATGGGGATATATATGTTGTCATTTGTACATGCCGTATCAACTGCTGTTCCTAATGCATTCGTCTGGCATGATTTTCTGTTCCTTTCCTTAAAATCTCCTTTTATGGCTGCCATGCAATAGATCTGTTATTTTTAAACTACCGCATATTTTTTTCTCTTAATACTCATCTGATTGTTCAAAGCTGACCATGGACTCTCAAAATACACATCTTCATTTTTCCACAGCTTCATGCCGAGTTCATTCTAGATTTTTATCAGCAGAAGGATTTCAGCCTGAAGGTTTTGAGGCTTTGGCCTCAGTGGCTACAGGTGGGAAGTGTTGATTCATTAGCGAGCATGTTCTGAAGGCTGCAAAACAACCTTCTGCTACAGCACCGAGGCTGAGCAATGAGCTATCTATTTGATGTACTGGAGTTTCCAATGTAAGGCATTTTCAAGAACTATCAGCAGTTTTAGGCTGCTGGTATGAGTGAAGTGTAGTTTTTTAAACTGCCCCAGGCTCTCCTTTCTTCCCACTTTTGCACTGCTCTTCTACTCTGGAAACTTATTTTTGTTGTTGATTTCTCAATGCTTACACTTTCATTTAAGAGAGCCGCTCTTCAAGTCAGCACCGAGGCTGACGTGAAGTGGTTCAGCTCCACTGACTTTCCACTGACTTTTCACTGGAGTTGCGCCAGCTTGTACCACCTGAGAGGGAGCCCTCCCTGCATCCTCAGAATCAGATCTGCTGTTTTTAGAAGCAAAAATCAATTTCAACAGTTTCTTAATCTCATTAGCTCTATAAAATCACGCAGCAGGGCAGGGAATGGCAGCTGGCAGGCATCTGCTACAGAACAAATTTTACCAGTGAATGGAACATCTCCTCAGCCATCTGTTTGTAATGTGTAGAAAGAGGAATTACCACCGCTGGTGACTTCAGCCTCGGAGATATTTGCCGGAGAACTCATGTGGTCATTCAAAAAATACCTTAGACGGTCATGCACCCAGCAAACTTGAGATGAGCACTGACCTCATACAGATAGGGGAAAAAAAAGAAAAAGCTCTTACAGATTTACAGATTGAAGAATTAGCAGGTGGCTGTGCATAATGATGACCATATTAGGATCAAGTAGAATAAAGCATCAACCAAGGAAATATATGACAGAAATTTAAATGCATCACTGTCCTCAAACTTGACACACTAGTGTAATTGACTGGCAGTAAAAAATAGCAATAGAAAGAATTGTCAACAACATAGCTTTATAAAAAGACATCCACAATTCCACAGGCAAGTTCAAAACAGAAGAAGCCTAAAACTATGTCTAGACAGAAGGACATTTCTACTAAAGAAGGAAATACGGAAGCAGTGATAAAACATACCAAGTACAAAAGACTTATAAGAGAGCCAAAAAGACATAAATTTAGTTAGTAAAGGATTTAGAAATGAGCATAGGAGCCTGGTGTGAAAAGCCTAATGCCTTTTTCCATGTTACCAGCCCAGTGAAACAAGTATGAGGCTTATCCAGTGGGGAAGCACCACATTTCAAAGCCACACATGGGACTGTTGGGAGTAACATGGCTTGGTCAACGTCATGTCTGTCTCTGTCCTGATTTGCTCTGGTGTTTCTGGACCCATAGCTAGCTTGGAGTCACAGTAGTGGCACAGCATGGTTTGGAAAAGTCCCACAGCTCAGAGACATGTTGGAAAACTCAAGAGAGAATCACAAAAATGATCCAGGGCCAGGAGAGAAGTCTACCACTGTAATCCATCTATCTGAGATGATCATCTGACCTATATTTCTCCAACTACATGGTGACACTTCATTTTGGCCCAAAACACTGCAATATAAAATCCTTCAGGATGAGCGAAACTTTTGCATGACACAGGTGCTACATAGCAAGTAGGCTAGACAAGTTAATAGTCACTATGCCCTAACCTCTACAAATCTAAGGAGAATCTTACTCTTTCCCACAGATCAGAAACACCTTTAACTACATTCCAGCAAGCTCTTTCTCAGCCAGTTTGCAGGTAACAATGCAAGACCTGCTCTCCATCTCAAGGCATAAAGCATATAAAGCTGCATTGACGTTGGGTCCAGTAGCAGAGGAACTGCACCAGCCTCAATGAATGCAACCTGGTAGGTATTTAGATACATCTCCAGTTATCATATCATAAACAGATAATTTTTACTTGGCTGCCTTGCAAAAACAAAGTCCATCATTTAGAAAGCTCTTTGTCAACTTACATGGGCACTCCAAGGAGCTTTGATGACTCAAAGAACCTTTGCAATGAAAGGAGACCCCAAGTCCTTAAGGAGAGGTGTATGAGTGGAGAGAGAGCTCTTGGGAAAGCAGATGAGGATTTTTATAACTATCAGAGCTGCTGTCATTAGAGCTGAGCCCCTTGTCACCCACAGGGAAAAAGTCGAGGGCAAGAGAGTGTCATCACTGACCATCGAGAGTGCCACTTATGTGAGGAGGGAGAGCCTTCTGGGTGCTGTTGGAAGGGTATTGCTACTGGGCTGCTGAAATTTTAGGGTGGGAAGGGGGAAAGAGTCATATTTTAGCATATGAAGGTTGGAAGATTTTGCAATGAACTTGAAGGTTCACCAGCTGTAGACATGGCACAGCTTGCACTTGGCCTGCAGCTAGAAAAATGAAATCCTGTGGCATGGAGATCTTGAGAAAGACTTCTTATAACTAAGGACATCTTCACATATATAAGCAGAGCTTCCTAATCAGCCTACATGTGCCTACTCCTTGCCCTGGGAGAGGCTTAACCAATGATAGCCCCAAGCCTTACAAGCACCTTGCTGTTAGGGTTGAGTGTGGCCACCCCCACGTATGACACCACAGTTTCCCTGCTCAGGGCACAGGGAGTTTTAAACATTTAAGAAAGGCCTTAGTGGAAATCAGCTGTCTGAGAAAGGAGCTAGCCCAGGGAAAATGTGGTAGACAAACCATGCCCTCACCCCAAGGCCAGAGTGTGGTATTGAGCTGGGATTGCAGAGCAATGCCTCCCTCCTCGGGCAGCATACAAACACATTTGGAAGCACTTACTTTCCTTCAAATTAAAAAATAACCCAAAGGCCTGTACATTCTGCTTCCTTCCAAAATTACTTTTCTGATCCAACCCAGTGGGTCTGGGCTCACCCGACTCTGCAGGGGTATGGGAAGACCCATGAGCATTCCTCTCCCAGCCCAAAGTGATTGCAGCCCACTGCTTCACTTTGTTTCAAACCCAACATTGTGGGTTATCCTGAGGTGAAAATGCAGCAAGTCCCTCCTGCTGTAGGGTTTCCACAGCTCACAGCTAATTTGTTGAGACAGAGGGAGGAACAAACCCTGTGATGGAGCAGCAGATGCCCTCACTCAGGCACAACCACGAGATTCAGCATATACAGCAACAAAGGGCTCTGTGCCCAAAAGTGCATCTGTTCCTCACCACCACCCATTAGATTGGGAATGTTATAAAGATTCCACCTGCCCTGCCTCCCTCTCGCATTAGTATTCATTGGGGTAGGCAGCAAACTGCAGATACCCACACTCCCTGCTGGCACCTTAGGCCGTAAAAGTGCTGTATTATCACTGGACCAGTTCCTTTAGAGGCATGAACACTGTGCTTTTCTTCCTTTCTTTAAAAGACAACAGGAGGATTTAAAAGAAAAGAATTCCTTTATCCTTTGCTTTAGCAAGCAGGATTTACCTTGTGTATCTAAAATTTCCTGTAGAACAAATGTAAGTACTGATTCCTAAAGCTGTGAAGCAAGCAAAGCATGCAAAGGAACTAAAGGGTATGAAAACTGTTTGCAAAAATTAGTAATGTGCCTTCGAAAAAGATCATCTTATGTGTTTGTTTCTTTATGCAATCACAAACATGTTACAAGCCAGTAGAATCAAGCAGCAGCATTGGCTTAGTTTTCTATTTAACAAATGTTGTGGATTTGTTAGGTCTCATGCTCTGTATCTCCTACTGCTTCACTTGGCTTAAAATTGGAACTACTGCTCTTTGACCTAGTACTGATTAGTTTTTCTAGACTGTTGCCCTAGATGTTCGTAATACAACAACCCAGGTTATCCAATATCTAATTAAATACAGGTGGAGCTTGAATTTCCTACATGAAGACAGCAGAAACCATTTTGAGCTGTCTGAAAGGGAAAAGAGCACTGGCAGGCAAGTAAAGATAAGATGGTGGGGAAAGCAGATCACCTTTCCATTCAAGTCAGTAACAGTGGTTTTATCATCTTCCACAGTGGTATCAGGTAGATTGACTTTGTCTTCTACTAGCAACATTAATAAGTAATAAAAATTATAATAAAAAAAAATATTAAACCAATCTGTATGAGAAATTTTGTGGGAGTTTTGTTAGTAATCAGCTTTATCTGTAACCTGGAGGCATCCATACAGCCCTCACTCATAAGATATAACTAGCCAGTCCTCACCTATATCTGTTTTTTTTTCCTGACCCTTGAATGTATTTTGTATTAGGTTACTGCTCCCAGTAAAAAGTGTTACAGAAAGCTGTGCCCCCCAAAAGATCTCAAACTCTGCTGCAGATTAATACCTCGGGCCACAGTTCTGACCCAGTTCTTGCATTTTTTAGGTCTGTAACAGCCTTAAAGACAATTGATTAAAGATGTGATGTTTTCCTGCTGCCGGAGCATGGAGCTGGACACCAAATGAACAATTCCAGTCCTGCATTGTGAGCCATCCTCCCTGCTTCCTCATCAAAAAGGTACTGGAGTGCTGGATTTATACAGATTACCATCAGAGGTAAGCAAGACAGGTGAATGTCCATGTCTATTGGTTAGCAGTGGGTGCCTAATACCCAAATGCCTTATCAGTTGCAGTCCCATACTAGCCTGTGCTACAGAACTGAACCGCCTTTACTTGGATTGCCTCCTTAGCACTCTCCTTTTGAGTGTAAGGAGACAGAAAGAAGTAGAGGGGCTTGGGGTCAGCAAGGTGAAGGCATGTCTTTTGCCGGCTGATGACTGCAAAGGTGATGCATGAGATGAGCTGGGGGATGGAGCTGATCACCTCACTGCCAAGTGTTGCAGGAGATCATCCAGTCTATGCCCTTGACAGAGGGGGAGGCCAGAGTGACAGCATCCTCCTTACCGTAGCGGGACACATGTCTGAGCCTCTGTATAGTAATTCCAATTAGCTATTGTGTTTGGAACATGGAAAACAAGGGTGATGTGACACTGTATTTCTATAAGAAGGGAGTTGTTCAACACCCATGGGCATAAGTATGACCACACAGTATGGACATAAAGCTCGCTCATGTTACCTTGCCAGTGGCCTTGAGCCATGAAAGCTGTCATGAAAAGACGTCTCAGCAGCTCCAGCTGCCGGCCCTCTGGGACCTTCCCTACTCTGGGGGCTGGCCACGGCACAGGGGGGCCTACCTGTCTCCAAGGGCACTGGCATCGCTGCCACTGCCTGGGATGCAGAAGTGAGGGAGCACCCTTTCTGCAGTCAGCGGCAAGGCCACCATCGCTGCGAAGGCTTTTCCTTCCACGCCTTCCTCCGCCTGCAGGAAGCCTCTCCGATGTGGTGGAGTGATGCAGCGCAAGGCCAGCCCGCGCCTCCACTGCTTCTGAGAATCCCCAGCTCTCACCACTACCGGCCTTCCGCGAGTCTGGGTGCCGCAGCTGGCACGGCACAGCAGCACATGACAGCCGCCTGCTCTTTTCACTGGAATCCCTGGCTTTTGTCTATTTACATCCTCTTCTTAGAGAGAGGCAGGAAGTCAAATGAATCAGAAACATCTATGGTTACCTCCGCCCCAGCCCTTACCCACACCTTGATGGAGATACCTCCTGTTGGGCTCACACTGCTCACCGAGATGGGGCAGGAGGGGAATAGAAATGGCAGTGGCCCCAGGGGGCAGGGAGGCAGGCAGGAACACCCCTAGCCTCTCTTGCTGCAACAGTCCCTCTGGCATTTCCCATAGGAGGCTAAAGTGGAGCTGTCCTCACAGAGGCACCTGCAGGAAGTAGACAGAATACAGGTCCTGGGGCAAGCCTGTAGCATCCCCGCTGCTGCGGCCAAAACCCTAATCCTGGGTGTGCAGAGGTGTATATCGGTGGGAGGGAGGGAAGATGCAAGCAAGGCCCTTCATGGTAACACTGCCAGTTCCACAGAAAACTAAAAAGCAGGCTGTTCCTCTGAACGAGCACACGGTGTACAAAAACACCCCACCAGAGGAAGTATATACCCTTTGCTCTTCTCTCGCAATACCTGACTCACACATTGGATTAAATGCTAATGAACTCTCCCATGTGTCTTCTGCAGAAAGGTTTTCTTCCCTCTGAAACCTTGAAGAATAGGTAAAAAGCACGGCAGCAGCTTAAACTGACACTTCCCCAACAAGGAAGCAAACTCTGTTAGCAAGGATGGGGTGTTTCCTTTGTGTGAGTTAACAGGAGATACAATCTCTTCTGCATATCAGAACTAGGAGGCTGCCCCTGAATGCAAGTGAGGCATCTGTGCTCTCACCACTGCCCTGTCTTGCTCCAGGGAATCATATTAGCTACCAGAAAACAACTGCAAGGAGAAAACGGACATGGTATTTGGCCTACCTTTGTCTGATCCTCCTGTCTAAGGCCTTACCTGAGAGTCAGTGTTGTAAGGGAGCTCAGCCCCTGTTGCCCTGAGCGCACTGTGCATGGCTGCTAGGACTCCCCCGAGCTGCTGGGATTCCTGGCCCTGGGACAAGTTTCCCACTGTCTCACGGAGACAGCTCTCTGCTGCACCAAACTTGCTTGTGAAATGTGCATGGGGTCTGGGACACTAGCCCAGGGCCGGTCATCTTCTCAACAGCTTTAGGGCCAGACCTTGTCAGCACAAAGGTGAATCGGGTGGCTTGCTGCAGGTACACAGGGTACTGCAGGGAAAGTCAGATGCCAGCATATGGCACTTGCAGAGCCTCAAATATTTCCTGTAGAGCTCTGTGCCTAACAGGCAGCAGCATTCAGCCAAGCAGGGAAGCAATACTGGGAAGCTCCACTGCCATCCCAAGAAATGCTCTGTCCTGCAGGCTGCCAGCTCCCTCTCGCTCTGCAGATACAGCTCCCAGACTGTGCTGGCTCATGCTGTAGGCCCCAGCTCCAGCATGGCAAACCAGAAGTGCACAGGACTTCTAAGGTCCAGGTCCTTTTTGTCAACACAAAAAATTTACCGGCATGCTGGGAGGGCCAGAACAATGCATCCTTCGTGTCTCTGTTGAATCTGCAAAACAAAGTCTATGTCTTCTCTTTTCCTCTCCATTAAGGGAAAAAATCATCCATAAGTTATAGGGATAGGGCATCAAAAAACCTCTCTCTAATCAAAAGAACCCTAAATTTGCAAAGGCAAGTACTCGAAAGATTGTAGATGCCAGAACTGAGACTGCCTGCTCAGCACAAGAAGCAGCGGGCAAGTGAAATAAAGGATGTATGTTCTGCCCCTCTCGCGGAGGGAGGACTGCATACTCTGGCCACGTCGCACTGCCATAAAGTACCTGGAGAGAACAAATGGAAATATTTTCTTCAGCGGCAGGGGAGTGACAGGGAGAGGCAAAGCCAAGCAGCTCTGAGCCAGGGAGCTCTAGCCTGGCCACAGTCCCTCCTGCACCCAAGCTCTGTCCCAGCACAGGTCGCAGAGAAGAAACAATGAAGCTCCGAGTCTGATTTACTATTGCCCTGTTCCAGTTTTACAGTTCAGTTCCCATTATGTGAAAACAAGCAAGCCCTTAGCCATAAAAATCAGATTTATTTTTTCTTTTTAAGGAAGGAAAAGAGGGAAAAGACTCTCTACCAATAATAATATGGAAGCATTTCACAGCATTGCATGAAACTCTGCAACAAAGCAATGGTTTTGCTCTTTCCTGAACAGATACAAGGTAAGATCCCTTTTACCAGCATCACAGATACCAAGCTATGTTTTTTGGAACTTGCACTTGGATATATTTCTGCACTGTTAATATAGTCATAACAGCTTGGGTTGTTAACTACTCAGCCCCTATACTAATTCTGAAACTAAATATCCGTGCTTACAAACGAATTAGAATATTTTGGCAGTCCAAATTCATGCAGCTATACAGGATGCACACCCTTTATTTTCTAAATCTAGCCTGCCACCCAATAACCAACTGCTTCATTAAAAAGGTACCTTATTTGGAAATTCAGGCAAACTCTAGGATCCATATGTGTGCCAAAGGAAAGGTTTTGTTTTGAAGTTTCATTTGCTCCATGGCTTCACTCATACAGTTTATCAGAGGGTGTGATTAATTAGAAAAATACAAACGGTGAATAGAAATGAAAAATCCAGTGACCTTTCACTGCAAGGAACAGTGGTTTCATGATGCATTCCTTATTAGAAGAGAACGTCAAATGACCCACATGCCGGTAGCTGAGCAACTGCAAAGCTGACTCTTTGCAATCAGTAAAATCACAGGATCTTTTAATTTTTTTCTTTAAAAAACATAAACAGCCAGTGTTCATGTTCCCAAGTGGAAAAAGTGTCTGAGGAGCTTATTTACAGGGTTGGAAGGACAGGCTAATCCCTTGTCCTTGTAGCCAGTTCTAGGAACTTTCACATTTTTCTTGGCAAATACTCAAATGCAACATTGATGTCTTGCTCAGGGTAGCTTTAGTCAACATGATTTAAACTCACCTGCAGCTTGAATCAGGCAATTGTGTGGCCTCATTACTACCAAACAGATATTTTAAAGAGCAATCCTTACGGTTAACGAATTGACAGCAGAGGCTTTGGCTTAGATATGCACCAGGAAGAGAGCATTTTCTTAGAAAAGCATAGTTCTCAGTAAATGATAAACCACAGAGCTGTGCACATTAAACCACAAAGCTATATTTATATAGAATTAAGGGTCTTAAATCCCACCTCCACCCCACCCCCTAGCTTCTGCCATCCAAAAGCAAGGATTTTCAGGTGCACACCTAGCATTTTGACCCCCAGCACAACCTCCTGACCCGCCCTATTAGGCATCCACGTTACAGCCTTGGAGAATACAAACTCTTTTTCCATATGACTGTTTAATTTAAGGCATCTGAAATGTCTCTACCACTTATTATTATTGATCTTTTGGGATACAGTGTTGATGAGAGGCCTTACCATGCCAGCTTCACAGCAAAGTAAGAGAGTAAGAGTCTCTCCCTCGCAGAGCTGCAGTCCAAAGAGAGACCACAGAGACACCAGGAGTCAGAGGAAGCAAGTGCTCTGATCCCAAACACGTACAGGAGGAAATAAATCAGTCTCCAAAACAAGCAAGCATCCTGATTCAGAAACACTTTAAAACCACCCGTGCTTAACTCTTTGCGAACTCTTCCAGCTCCTCTCTCCTGGGCTATACACTATGGCCCAGCCTCAGCTGGTGCTGTCACCAGTGCTGCTGGGTTGGCAGAGCTACCTCAGGCTCACTTGATTTTTCCAGTGGAGAAGCATGAAGAACCTTTATAGCATGCTGGTATCTGAAGTTAGGTCCACGTGAGTTGTGAGGTTACAAAAAGTATTTGGCAAAGCAGCTTCCGTCCTGGGGGCAGAGGAGGGCAAGGCTAGCGGAACAGGACAGCAAAACAACCCATGGAGATATTTCCTATGCTTAATGCAACAAACTGCCAGCAATATTACTTTAGCGGGCTTCTCCTCCACTATTTCAGATAGACAAGAAGAAATAGGAATTAATAGTGCTGCACCTGCACAGTGCAACCCAAATCTGTACTCCAAAGACGCAGACTGTCCTTAAGACTTGCAAGGGCCATCCTGCACTCCTCTGGGCTTATGCATGCCTGGCCCCTTTCCAAGGACCCCGGGGGGAGGAGGAAAAGGGCACGTGGGTCTTGTTGACAGCACAGCCTTCAGCCATTGCTGGAGCATCTGCTTGAAGGTGGGAGTCCAAAGGTAGAGGGACTCACCTGGGGCTCTGTTAGCATAACATAGCATTATAAAAGCAACACACAGCTTCCTAGGTGACTAGAAAACATTCTATTCAGTCTAGGTGTAATCCTGCTGTCATGCAGGATAGGCAACTGAAAAGAAAGAGCACCTTTCAATGAAGCATGTATTGGCAGGGCTTCTCAGGAGTTCAGGGGCTCTATGTTACCATGAACAAGCCCCACTCTCAATCCAAGCTTGCAAGGACATCGTTTTCCAGATGACAAAGGGAAGTCTAATAAGACCTATCTGGCAGAAGAAGCTCAAGGTGATCACAGCCAGACAGTTTCTGGCCTTCCCTGTTAGGTATTCAGCAATAAATCCAGCAAAACTGAAAGTTGTCTCAGTACTTCAACAGTGAAAAACAAGATGGTCTTTACAGAGTAAGATGGCCATGGTTGTATCAAAGCCTCAGAGAGATTGATGAGATTTTCCCTGAATATATTTGCTATTTTGGGCAGAATTTGCTGTAAAATGACAACTGCCTGCATCATATTTGTACAGACTAATGCAGCACATCCAAATATCAGTGGAGTAGGGCCTTTGAAAAGCAGTAAGCAATATAAAAATTAGCTTCCCAGCTCCCTGAGCCCTAGAGAGAGCTGACAGGACCACGATCACGAAGGTCAGTCCTGGGTAACTGCTGGACTTGATGATGTCAAAGATCTTTTCCAACCTAGCTAGATTCTATGACAGAAATTAAAATGTGGCTATAGGCAGGACAGGGGCTGTGTAGAAGCAGGATGTTGCCAGCTCTGACTGGCAGTGCCTGGCCATGGGTAGAGCTGGCTCAAGGCACAGCACTGAGGAGCTCTGCAGTAGTTTATACCATAATCTAAATAGGCTCTGGGCACCGTGGAACCAGAAAGTTACCAATTACTACCCTCTTTGGCTTGAATTGGGCAAAGATTTTATATACCCCTCTGTGACACCATAAGGCTGACAACTCTGGAAAGGAAGTGGAAAGACTCTAGTGATGCCTAGGAAAAAAACAAAACCATTGAGTGACTCACTTTTCCATATCAAATATGATTATTTTGTATCTGTAAAGATTCTTAATCCCACAGAGACTCCTACATCAAGCTCACTCACTTCACAAAGCAAATAGTAGTTTTCCTTCTCTTAAGACAGCTGATTTGGTAGGGCACCTATTATTGAGGAGAGTCAAAACACATGAAGCTGGGTTAAGGTACAAATAACAAAGGTTGTGGCTTGGTCAAACAAGGTTGACCAAGCTAGAACACTACGTACTGCAATTTCCAGGCTGCTGAGGAAGGAGGCAAATGTGGGTTAAAAGTACGCAAATGACACAGTGTGGAAATACAAATACAATTCTGGTACCAGTGAATCCTGTACTAACAACACGTTCACTGGCAGGAGGAGAGGAACATTTCTGTCACATCTCAAAGGCAAGTAGGAAAGCAGCGCTGGAAATGCTGGAAACAGAAATACTGCTTCAATAACCTTTACTATATCTAAAGGGGTTTCTGCTTGGGGATAATTAACTTTCTGTCCCTCCAGGCACTGCCTTATGTAATTGCTTTGGATAACAAGGATAACAATGACTGAAGTAGTCACTGTGCTCTGTAAGCTCAGGTGCCCCATAACCTTCTAATTGGAGACATTCTGGACAAGTTTTATTCCCTGATCTGCCCATGCATCTCCATTCAAGTCAGTGAGAACCCTGTTTATGCTTCTCCAAGAATTTCACCCATAACACTTAACTACAGTAAGCATGAAACAAATGCATCTTATTAGATATTGGGTGGCCGGAAAATTGCCTTAAGTACTTTTAGACAGCAACCTGAAGGACACTGCAGATCCCTGGGTTTACCATGGCTCAGGTCTAACTTATGAGGCAGAGTGGCAAGAAGAACAAAAGCACACAGCTACTGCACATCCCATGATCAGTTCTTACATGGAAAAATGGATCTTAAATGGAAAAATGGATGAGATACCTGAGCTTGGAACAAAACTGTTTCAGCCAAGGGAATAGACAAACTGAGCAGGCCTTGAAATACTTCAAGGTGATAACATGAAGGTACCCCTCTAACACTACATCAGTATGTATTACACAACTATAACTGTAAGAAGGAAAATAGTCTCTTTTTTTTTTTTTCTGGGGTATGAATCTACAGAGCAAGTGAATCCTTGTTTCACTTATTAAAAACAAATCAGAAGGGGACAAAATCCCCACAAAACAGACCAGCTGTTAAGAGATGGGGAGAGGACGAACAGAATCTCCCAGTGCTGGATAGAGCAAGGCACATGAGCAGTCTCAGATGAGGGACCAACCAGTTGGTGCTTGCTACTGGGATTATCCAACACCTAAGATGAAAAGTTTAATTGCTGAATAAAATGTAGGGGGTGGGGGTGGGAGGTGTTCTAGTTTATGTCTCTAGACTAGCTGATGATGTACTCTTGGCATTCCTATAACCTCAGAAACCTGCAGATATAAATTTAAAAGAGTGGCTTAGATCTGCAGAAACTTTAAATTATGAGTGCCTAGGGAAGTGAGGAATCCCTTTTTAAAGGAAAAGGATTAGGTAGAAGAAATGTGAAGAACTGTAAAAGGGAAAACATCAATGGAAGTGTAGAGAAAGCCTTCCTGATGAGATCAGTTTAGCTATAGAAGGAGTAAAACCGCTATCGCTGGATGCATATAAAATTTTACTAGGGTGTCTTAGATGTCTTGCATCCTTGCTTACAACCTTTTTGGATTAGAGCTTCCTTTGTAACAGATGGGTAGGCATGAGGGAGCAAAGAGCTGGTTCCCAAAGACTTCTATTACCAAAAAAGTTAAGGTGTAAGACAGCAGTAAATCTTTTCTCTCGAACGAGGCGAACTGAACAAAATCTGCATTATCACATGCCTTTTCAGCAAACCGTACCTTTTTTGCACAGAGTGGTGAAGGTAATTTTACCTCTTTGTTCAGGTACTAACAGATGGGAAGGCTGGGAGGAGAAAAGCAGCCCAGCTGTCTCAGGAAATTTTAGTGGCATCAGCTAATGTTTGGTTTGATTCCCCCTGATATCCCCAGCTCCAAATAATCCTTCCTTTACTGTGCCACTGGAGGTTTGGAGAAAATTGTACCTCCTTGCAACTGCGGTAATCGAAAGGACCTTATTTGGATTCCTCCCCCCAGCTCCACTTTGCACAGAGAATAGATGGCTTCAAGAGCATTCATGAAGGAATTTTTTTCCTCCTCTGGCTTAAACAGTGAATGGCAGAGCTCCGAGTCTGAATAAACAGTGTGGGTGGTGACTGCTCTGTGAGGCCCATGTAAAGGATGCAATCATTTTCTGACTCTGTTCAGCATTAAATCATGTGAAACTAGCTTGATTACCACACATAACATTGACTCTGTTACAGACTATAACGTACCGTGTATCCTTCCCTAACTTTGCAGGGGAAAAAATAACAATTAATTCTCCTAGCTTCAAGTGTTTAATTGTGTATAAAGTTCATTGACCTCACTAGTTGCTGTCAGATGATCTTGCTAAGGCCTGTGAAAAACATCCCAGGAATGCAGTGATGTGGGCAGAAACAAAGTGAGTTCATGCCACAAAATGCTTTAAATGGAACAAAATCAGCAACCATCCGGAGAGCCTGCACTGAAAACAGGACTTCGGAATAATCGCTGGTTTAACCTCACCTAAGCACGAGTAGTCCTTGAAAAGGGGCTATTATAAATCATAGCCTTTTAAAAAAAAATTCTATAGGGATCCTGCATGTGACTACATGTAGTAACTTTGTGTACTGGGAAATCTCTGCAGCTGACTGGGAGACAATGTTTTGGAATGACTGAAGAACTGGGACACGTAGGAGATAAGCTGGGAAGTAGGGAACCTGGTTTTGTGTCCTGTCCAATTCCCATTAATGGTGACCATAGATAAGTCGCTTTTGCCACTGTGCAACTCAATTTACTCCTCCATGAAAATGGAAATAGGTATGCTTATCTATATGCAGACGTGAAGCTTTTTCTAGGCAGGGAGGCCACTGCTAACTGGAGGAATTATCAGGTTTGACGCATATGTGAGTACTCATGCTGCATCTTTTTTAACATCTCTCTAAAATGCAGCTTCTGAGCTATATAGGAAATCTTTCCCTGAATGACCTCAAAGAACTGTGGTATGCTGCCCATTTCATACGCTGTTACCAGTGACTAAAATCATCATGAATTCTGCTGGTAATGCCCATTTAAAATATAAACTGCTCCCCTTGCACAATTGGCCTACGCAATTTCAGAGGGATGTCAAGAGCCTGATTTTCTAGGGAAGTGACGCACAAACTACTAATCAAATGGCAATTTTCGTTAAGCCTTAAATCTTAGCACAAGTTGAAAGTGTATCTGCCAAATCTCTGTTGGACTGCAAGGCCTCTAAGACAGTGACCAAGACTGCCCATAGACATGGACGGCATTTTGAAGATGCCTGATCAGGGTGATGCAGGCAGATGATTCCCATATCTCACCAGGGCTTGAAGCACTGCCATATAGCTTACCCTGCTTCTGAAGAAGCAGAGCCTGACCACGTCCATGAAGTGCGACCATGCAAGCATCATCACAGGGCACTTCTTCATAGGCATTTATTTCCCATCCTCTCCCATACTGCTGCCTCCTACTCCTTCCTTCCTCCTCTTCAAAGGTTGATGTACATGCGGAGGGAACATAGCGTTAGTGGACAGCAACAAGGTGATTGAAAAGCTGGTCTGAAGTGATGACCTAGGAAATGGTCTTTCATCACATCCATGTTGCCTGACCGCTGCTCTCAGTTTGCTGGGTGGCACTGTTGTCCAAATCCTTTCCAATATACTTCTGAAATTTTGCAATTCTGATGGCAGCTACAGCAGATAAGCTCCTGAACAAATAATTCTGGTGAGACCATTTTTCATTTGGCTATTTGGTTCATTTTGGTGATCATAACAGGCTTGGATTATAACTTCTACCATCTGGAATTTAATCTTCTTCACAGACAGATAAAACCAGATAATAGCCATATTAAATTGTGGATTATGATTTCTCTTGGTATTAAGTTCTAAAGTCTTAACCCAGGAGGGTAAGGGATTAAGACAACCTATACTATTAAGTGCACTGGAAAAGATGTAGTTCATAATTTCTCATATCTATTTTTATCTACTTATTATCAATGATAATAATGGCCTTAATCTTTTAAGAAAAAAACTCCCAATCAAACTCTAACGAAATCAAAGTGCATGCAGGAGAAGGGGGTTTCATTATTTTTTGCTTTCCTCTGCCCAGCTGAAAGTGTTTGGGTTGGAGGGGAGGGGAATGGAAGAGTGTGATGCAACTTTGTGTTTATGGGAAAAATATTCGTAGGACAAGATATCTATGAAATCAATGGGTTCCAGACCTCAGTCAGCATTTCATGCTTTTCACAGATGGTGACATATTGGAATGTTTTCTCAAACAGCAAGAAGCTAAAATGGGGTTTCTGCAGCTGCAAATAGGTAAGAGAAGTCTAAGCCAGTTCCTCAGAAAGCTACAAAATATCAAGTAATTTTAAGGTACTTTTGAAAGAAAACTGTAATACACAGTGATATACCGTCCTTCTGGATTGTATTTTTTTTAATAATAGAGCAAAATACCTAAGCAGTAATAATAAGAAATAGGCTTCTGAGCAACACCCACATGTTTAAAGGTACCACAAAGACTTGGGCTTAGATCAATCATTTCCAAAGTTCAAGATAAACAATCTGTAACAAAGGACTTAATGTAAGTGCAGCCCTATTTTATTACCCAGAAAACTATGCTCCACCAGAATAAACTGAGAAAGAATTCATGGGGTTTGCAGCTTGTCAAAAACAGAGAAGACATTAAACTTGCCTTAGGGAAAATACACATATATATCATGTAGTATGCAATACCTAGGCGTTAAGACTTCCTCTTACCTGAAAACGCCATTCTCTTCTGCTTGGACCTGAAAAATACCACACTAGTAATCCAAGAACAGCTGGTAAAACCAAATAAGCTTAGGAAACTGTCTGCATAATGGTTCAGAAATTCTTGCCACATCACTCCCTTTCTTCAATTTTTATTTCAGGAAACCTAACGCATCCTGGAATCAGAAGTTTTATCTGAAAAAAACATGTATTTCAGCCATGTTTGATATTAAATAGCACCTTAAATCCTATCTTCCCATCTCCTGTCTGCTGTTTAAATCCAAAATGATTTTAGCAGCTCACTAACTAAAATTTCCTGGGACTAGCAACCCCTGTGTTGCACCATCTGAATGCTGCATTGATGGACTTTATGAAGAAGAGGGTTGTTATGTCTGGATAGTTCCTGACACAATGGACAGCAAAAGCATGTTGAA
Source organism: Forpus xanthops (assembly GCA_032466535.1). NCBI lineage: Eukaryota > Metazoa > Chordata > Aves > Psittaciformes > Psittacidae > Forpus > Forpus xanthops. The sequence continues at coordinate 16,173 of JASSUY010032379.1, read as the reverse complement.
ATTTGAATTAAGATGACAAGTATTATCTATATATACATGAATAAAGA
>JASSUY010032379.1:3596-16026 GCA_032466535.1 Forpus xanthops | reverse complement strand
GTATTATCTATATATACATGAATAAAGACTTTTATTTATATAAGCTTAGTAACCTCAGATAGTATAGAGCTAGAACATGGTTTAGATACTGTTGCAACAGTATAATCCCGGAATTCCCGTGGGATATGGCATGTGTTTCTATCCCTGGTGATTTATGAGCTATTGGACCTTAAAACTCTTGCTGCTTCTTTCCTCTAGCAATGTTTCACTGGCATGGATCCAGTTCTGAATATAGCCAGTCCACAGCCTTTGACTATTAAGAATATGTGGTGCCTGTTTATTTCGAGGTGAGGGTCTGCACAACCCTTTCCACAAGGTCAACTGCGGGACTTATGAGGTTTACTACAACTCCACCGGGTTCAGCAGCACAATCCTGCTTTACACCCTTTCAGTACCTCATCCATGATCCCACATCAATGGGGATCATGGATGAAGACTTAAAAGCAAACAAACAAATCTATCCCCTGTTTCCATTAAGACAAAAATGTGAAATGAACATAAAATGAAGGGAGATGCTGCTGTCACTTCAAGGAGTGAGGATTAAAGGACTGCAGTCTCATCAGATAAGACACTGGATTTTCTTGTCTAGCACTCTTGCTTTAATCCATTTCCCAGTTCTATATGAAATGAATTATGGCTAGATCTGCATAGCATTTAAGGACATAAATCCATTCTACAGTGTATTTGAATTTAAAATACACACAGCCTAATAACTTTCATGCCTGAAAAAAAAAATGGAAGAGAAATCTCAGGGGAAACAGAGCAATTACCTATTTCAGTCAATGTGTGAAGATTAGTCAAATAAATGGGCTAACAGGCCCACCAGCTGGAAAAATTAAACTGAAAGCCTGCTTCTGAATATATGCATTATATCACCCTTAGCCAGAATGGCTTTAATTATTCTTAAATATAGCAGGAATGAGAAATAGGAAAATCTTACAGACCTTTTCTCCCACAATGGATAGAGTCAAAAAACACCATCACTGTGATTTTTATTACCTTTAGATAGATGGGTAGTCTAGCGGGTCATGTTAATCCTTTGCTTTTTATATAACCTATTTATCCCTATAATCTATTTTTTTAGGTACCTGTGAATTCTGTCACTCATCTGTCATCTGCTGGGTATGCATATAGCATTGGGCCGATTTTGCAGATGGGAATGAACACCACTGCATCAGTGACAAAGCACAGCCTCCAGCTGAGTCTTCACTGTCTGTTCCCTGCTTGGGCTATCAAGGCACTCAGAGAAGTGAAGAAATGTAGGGTGAGATGTATTTCACCTAGCTTGAGTTGTCTTAAAACTGCAAGTCTAGACAGAGTTGATTGTGTCGATTTTTTCCCTGGATGAATCATCTCACTTCACCGTACCTGTTTTAGGGCAAAATGAATCACCTTCTAGAGTATCTGTCTGCTGGATACCTAATTTTTAAGATGTCTCCACTCCAGCCCATGCAGAAAAAACACGATCATCTCTAACCACTAAATAGTTAATAAACTCTATAGTGAATCTATCTAGGGCTAGTAACCAAAGTGTTTTATATAGTGTTCTTTGGCAGTAATTACAAAAATACTGGATTCTTAATTTCTATAAACTCAACCATTTCTCATCACATAAAAAAGCAAACAAAAGAAACATTTCAGAAAACACTTGAAGAAACGATTACTTTGTCAGGCACACTACAAAACTGAAATAAAGTCAGGATGGCGAGGAAGAGAATACACTTATTCAAACTTTGCAGCAAACACACCTTTTTCTGTAGTTCCAACTTTATATATATATATGATTTAGGAGAGGCTAAGTTTATATTTGTGTTTCCTCTCCAGTCATCTGCTATATGGTTCCTCCTTGAATATGTGCTATCATGAGACTCAATTTTGCCTCAAACAACAGAGAGCTCCTGGCTCAACCCCACTTTGATGTTACAGCTGGACACAAATCTCTGCTGCCCAAATAAACCTGTGTCTGTTGCTCATTCTGCTTTTGGCTTCCAGTCCCAAGGAAGATGGTGGAGCTCAGTACAGATCTAGCTGCAGGAATTAATTGCATTAGGATGACAGAGATGACAGAGTGTTTCTCCTCTCGGGAAAATTCCCCAGTGAATTCCCACGTGAGAGCCAAACCCCATCCAAGCCACCAGCTTAAAAATAACACGTTGGGTTTCGGAAAAAATGTAATTCTGGGGGCTTTGTGTAGCCTCTGTTTCTGACCCTTTAAGGTTGCACTGGTGTTGAGTTTTCAGAGGACTTCTCCACAATGGAGAAACTTCTCTTCAACCAACTGCAGAAGCAGAGGCCTTAAGAACATCAGAGTGAGACTCAGCCCCGTAAGACTTGGCAATGCTGCCAGTGTACGTGGCAGCCCAAAAGGCCTCTGAAACCCAAGAGGCCCATGTGAGCAGAGCTACAGACAGACAAAAGGCATCTACTCTCCCACAGTGACAAGTGACTTAGAGATAGCAAACAGCATTTACAAAAACAAGGCAACAGATAGACTGCCTCAAATTCAAACTGATGAGTATTTAGTGACTGACTTCATCCTTATGGGCAATCCCCAGGGTAAAAGCTTCTCCCTGTTTCATGCCAAACTGCTACCAGTGGGTTTTAGGGAGGTTCTGTGGAGCTTGGGGATTTTTCTTCAAGTGTTTTAAAGTCTACGTGATGAAAAAATGGTGACTAAAACTGAAAGACTGGGCACTCTGCACCATATGTTGTTGCTTTGCCATAGAAAACTTCAGGGTTTTCGGGTTAGCAACTGGGAAATTATGACCTCCTGTCCATGAAGTTGCGTTTAGCACTCTCCCACTACCACACCATTAGTTCTTTGATTTCATAGGCAGAAAGAACAGAGGTCTGAGGGCTTTTTTCTTAAATCTATATCCCTAAAAAGTACCTTTCAAAGCCTCTCAGCAGAACTGGATTTAGTAGACGCACAGGGATCACAGGACTTCTCTCACAGTGCCAAAGTGCGGTTTCTCTGCTTTATGTAGTCAGCTCTTACATTGTCCAATTGCAAAGCAAAGCTTCAGAATGTGACGCTAATATCTATGAGCATATCAGCATACTGGTTGAGAAAGACCAAAGCTCTGGGAGATGCTCCCATAGAGCTATATGGACAACTTATATACTAACAGAATCAAATTACTGCATTGCTGATAATATTAACTGAACAACTCCCTCTCTAGGTATAAGAGCAGAGCCAGTGGTCATAGGTGAGCCTGAATATAGCTGTTCTTCTTTCCACCAACCTCTAACCTTATAATATCTTCTGTATATTAAACAGCTGACAAAAATACAGATGCTCTTCAATCTTCCTCTACTTAAGCACTGAAACTGAGGAAAGAGATTATATTACATTTTACCTTATGATGAACTAATTTCTTCTCAGCATGTCCATTCCAATGCCAGGTTTGTGAACTATGCCACAACAGTTAGAAAAACTGGCAAGTAAACACACGTTATTGCTGAAGAAGTTATTTATTTAAAAAAAAAAAAAAACAAACCAAAAACCAACAGCAAGGAGAGTGTTATAAACTCAAAAATATTGCAGCACAAATTCTGCTAAGTTATGTATGTAAGTAAAAAGTGAATAAAGAGTGGTAAAACTGAAGACACTTTCCCCATTCTGGGTGACAAGATTATTTGGGATTAACTTCTGTATTGGATGGATGACTCTGAGTACGCTGTGGGTAAGAAGGAAATAATACACATTTTTGTGGCTACAAACACGAAACCAAAAAACTAAACTGTCTGGCTTTATATTGATAAAACACAGAGTTGGAGAAACACTGCTAAAGTTTTCTTGGTACAGACCATGGTACTAATCTTGTCTCTTTCTCAGTTTCTTTATCTTGTGCTTTATCTTCCCTTTGCTTTTTACTTTTTCCCCCTTTTGCCTTTTCTCCCCCTCCTTCTGACCCCCTCAGTGTTCACTTTCTTTCTGTCTCAGGTAGAGCAAGGTCAGTTAGCCAGGAAATCCTGATGCAATTGTGATGCTTCCCTGCCACCCTTCATTACTCACTAAGGATACATAACCATAATGAATGATATCATTATTACTAAATAATTTCTTCCCCTTTTCTTTCATTTTTAAAACAACACTTCCTTTTTTCGGTGTAGCATATGGAGGGCACAAGAACATCTACAGCTGATCTCTGGACATCCTCTTTTTTTTTGGCATTGCTCAGGCTGCAGCAGTGGCACCCCATGAGGCCACCTCGGAGGCGTAGGATGCTGTGGGGTACACCAGTGGGGCAGCCCACCACCCTACTTTGCCACATGGGCACTGTCCCCTCTGGTGGGACACTGGCCATTGAGGTGAGTGCCTGCTTCTTGAAGAAACTTGAGATGATGGACTGCCTTTCTGTGTACCCGTGGGGGGAGTGGGAACCCAGCTTTGCTTCCATCAGTGTGCTTCTGCACTTGAAAGGAGGGCAGTGATGTCCTGACCCCAGGAGGTAGGTAGAGATGGGGGTTACCACACTTCCCTGTGACATTCAGCAAATAACCCAGACCTAAATATCCCAGACCTTAGTAGGAGCTGTGGGTGGAGAGGGTTTTGAAACTCAGTCCCAGGTTTGAAAAAGCAGGTCCTAACATCTCTCCATTCGCCCCCTGCATTCAAGCTGTAACCACATTAAGGTCATCAAGATAAAAAAAGAGAGATATACACAATGTGTCTACTGCTTCCCCGTTGGCACTCTCCTATGGCTTCCATACTCATTTCCATCTGTGCAAAGTACATGTAAAACAACTTAACCCATTGCCAGCCAGATATTGAACCATTGTATTCAATTTGCTCTCAGTTCCTTAGGTCCATAAAAGCAGTCGCGTCTGTGCTTCAGGAGGCGGCTGAATTGCAGCCTTTGTATGCTGGGTGCAGAGGAAATGAAGCCTGGTTGTGAGCATGTGCCAGCCCCGCTGGGTAAGAGCTGGCATTGTCTGCCTAACGAAGCATTGACATTTCTACCAAGCATAATGAGTAAATTTTCAGTGGTATATTCAGGCTGTACATAGTAAAATGAACGAGTCCAAACTTCATAAAAGGAGGAAAGCCTACGATCAAAACATAACAGAAAGACCTGGATTTCCCAGCCTTGACAAACAGAAGAGAGGGCAAAACTTTCAGAGCATCCTTGAATGCAGAGATTTAGAGCATCCTCAGCTGCAGCACCCAGCACCTACGGAAAGGCACCAGGGTGGGTGTGAAGGGTGCTCTGTGCTGCAGGACATCACCCAGGGGAAGCTCAAGGAGGATGAGCTGGGCAGTCAGACAGTTTTGAACATAGTGTCTCTATGCAAAACAGTCTTCACTCCGTCTGTTTCTATCGGTCATACACATCTCCCTGTCACAGAGCTGAGTGGCACCGTTCACATATCCCATGGCAAAACAGAAGCAGAGAAGCCTTAAAACACAACAGTAATTCCAGTATACGTCTTCCAGAGAAAGAGAAGAAAATAACTTGCAGTCTGCTACATGAAAAGGTCTTTCAGTAAAGTTTTTCCAGCTACAGTGAGATACATAAAACTACATATTTACAGTTAAGACACCAGGGAGATAATCTATGTACATGCACTTCCAACGTACGCTTGGACAAGAAATGGAATTTTCCTCTGCAAGTAGCATAACAACTAAATATTTAAATGCTTAGAAGGCCAAATGATTGCAAACAAGTCAGTAACAGCCATATTTCTCTCAGTTCCTGATCTCACCCACTAAGAATAGCTCTAAAAAAGGGCCCAAGTTAGCCCCAAATTAGTCCTTAACACTGAGCATCATCGTCATAATAATAAACAACTAATAAGCAGCTATATGGAGCAGAAATATGTATAACTCCTTTGGAAAATCTACAAAAAGCCAAGGGTAGTGCTGTAGAGAGTTCACCGTTTTTTCATGTATCAATCACCAAACGCTACTCCAATAAACCATTCTGCAAACTGATGCTTGATGGAGTTTAGACTAATTAAATAGTTGTATGTCAGAGACAGATTCATAGAACGCCTTATATGGGTACCCAGCATCTCAGCAAATGTGCCAAGTTCTGCTTATTCAACCATTGATGCTGCACCCTGCAGACTATTTGTGGTCGCTGGTGCCATACCAAGCCCACACTTAATGATGATCAATCACGATGATTAGGAACAGTCGGTGATGTTTTGTGGCGAAAGGCTGCTGTCCTCCCCAGTGCAGGAGGGAGATGGGTGCAGAGGGCATGGAGATGGAACACCATGTGAAGGAAGAAGCAAAGCACTACAGATGTCCCACCAGGACAATGCCGCAGTGTTCCTGCTACATCCCAGCAAAGAGGAACACAAGCACGAGCGCAAACAGGGCTTGTGTGCATTCAATGAAATTGTTTTTTGTATACAAAGAGGATTTCAGCTGCTGTGAGACAGATGGAAGGCGCTTTTGGTTGCACTGAAATGTCTGGTACTGCCTGCATTCAGAAGCATGAGCAAAATACACTACTGTGCAATGTAAGTTGCCTGGTAAAAATTAATTCAGCACAGAGCTATCTGAACTACAGGAAAACAAACTACAGGAAAATACTTACTCTGCCAGTCTGCTCTTTCCTTTCTCCTAGAAGAAAGAGAACTGCTCGCACTGCTGGTCATGAACCCAGGCAGCTCAAAGGAAGCGTGAGGGCACAGCAAGTGCCAGAGAGCAGCCACAACCACAAGAAACTTCTTTTTTCAGAGGAGAATGAACAGTGAGCAGCTCCAAATGGAGAGCCTTTACCTTTGGAAGGGCACCATTCACCTCCTTCAGTCACTGGCAGCAGGTCTGTTCTCTAGATGGGCTGTGGCATGGGCACCTCCAGCCAATGACTATAGCTCACCCACCCTCTGCTCTCTTCTCCCCCAGGAGCTGAGCTGCTTCTGCATGCCTTTCAGGGTGCCATGGAAACAGGTGAGCCAAAAAGGAGTCACACTTCCCAAAAGCTTGAGAAACTCTTTACTGCATCATCTAGTTCATCCTACTAGGGTGATTGCATGGCTTAAATATCTGGTTTGCTAAGCTCTTTAATTGAGCAAGTGTTTTTCTATTGAAATTTGCAGGTCTCCATAGATCATCTACCTTCCAGTACCCCACGCCTGTTAAAAATCTTTCTCCCAGCTCGGTTTTGTATGGTGCTAATATCAATCCACATCAAAGTCCACAGGAATTCTACACATGTGAATCCAAGTTTAAGCAAGGGGAAAAAAAAAAAAAAAAAAAAGAAGGGGCTCAGATTTTTATTACGTGAATTTTATTGGAACATTCCCTTCATGTCCCTACATACAGAAGAGCGTCTGGATTTAGTTACAGCTGCATTTACTTCCACACATCTGCTCCCTCATTGTTATAGTTACCTTTTCTCAGGGGAGCTAAGAAACTAGCTCCCCAGAAAAAAGCCCTTCACCTTTAGGTCCATGATGATGAAGATCAAAAAGCGTCAGCATTCCTGCATTGTGACATGAATTATGCTTTGAAGCTATTTAAAAAATGCTCTTCTAATTCGACTGCTGCTGTTTGACCGCTGGGTTTCCAACACTGGCATGCAGCAGAGCTGGTGCCTTTTCTCTCTGTGTAGGGGTACAGCTTTTGTTTATAGCACATAACCTGTCTGTGAGTGGCATTTCACTGGAAGAGATGTAAGGCAAAGTATAGCCAATCTCCCCAGCAACAAACGTAGGACTTTCAGAACCAGATCTTTTCATGGTCTCTCTGCAGAGACAAATCCTGCTCCAGCTGAAGGCAGGAGGAAAGTTCTGTTTTATTTCAGGGCTAACAAGGGTGGGCACTAAATATATATGTTGACAAACCTTCACGCGGCAAGGCAGACAAGGGTGCCATGGCCGTCAGGGACGAAGCACTGCAGCAACACACCTAAACATACACCTTGCAAGGGAGGGAGTTTGGGCAAATGGGGTAGATAGGAGAAACCACTGAGCTCTTGAAGTGACTACAACTGAGATGGCTATTACTGACGTGAACAAAAAAGTCACAGTCCATTTTGAATTGCTCTCATTAGCTGGTGAGGGAAACTAGTGTGTGTCTGGGATTGGAGCTTGACCTGATTCAAAGACAGATGCTGTCTGCATTTTCTATGCAGAAAAACATGAGCTAGGTTCCAGAAGCTGTCATTTTTCAGGGAGACAGTTTAAAACAATTCAATTTTAAGTACACATGGACATGATTTGGAAGAACCAAACTGACATATTAAGAAATGTGTACACGGCAGGGATAAAGGGTAAGATAAGGGGACACATAGCTTATCTGAACTATCTCCTAATAACCTCACTAGTGAGCTAACATGACTGGGACCTGAAATTACATGGGTAGACAGTGGTGCAGGCCGCAAAGCTGCCCTTGCCCTGGCCAATGTGCTGACTGCCCCAGGAAGATGCTAGTCAGTCTTGACAGCAACGTGTGCATTATCCTCCCAACCATACAGTAGCAGTCCTATCTGAGACTGTAAATAAGGAGAAAAGGCATATTCCTCAGCTTGTAAATTAATTTAATTCCTGGAGTGCACTTACAGAGTAATGCCTGAGGCTTAAAGGCAAAATGGAGCTAGAGACAGCACATTAGTCTCTGGAGAGACATACCAGCTGTTTCACGTCCTGATGGGGGTAGGGTGGAAAACAGTTGTATACAGTCTGCACCATCCACTTGAAATTACTTTCCCATACTATTCAAAAATCATATACCTGAATAAATATAGGAAATTAGCAATTCCACAGAGATGCGTTAAGTCCAAATCCTGTGGTATACCTCTGAAATGATTAAGTAGAAACAGCAGTCGCCTCCTCCTGTAGAGCATTCCCAAGAAATAATGATGCTTTTCCAATGAATAAACAAACTAAAAGGGAAATTAAACTGCAGATTTAATTTCAATAGTAGTACATCCTGTAAATAAGCCAATCTCACCATCTAATTCAGGCATCAACAGAGAGTTAATTTAACCTCAGGAAAATGTTAAGCTTTGAGAAAAGGGTAGATGAATGTTCCCTTTTCAAATATGAATCTATAAGCAAACCTCTCAAAAGCAAAAATGGTTAGGGGCTGATAACTGGCAAATTCTTTTTAATAAATATGTAAAGGGTTTTCATCCCACTGAAGGGGCAAGGTTGGCCTCAAAGCTGAGATCCAAATGCTTCTAAATTTTATGGTGGTCTAAATTGATATTCAGATATTGTAACTAGCCCACATATTTTTAATAAGATATATCAAGAACCTGCATGCAAATACCTTATCATCTTGCGACACCTCAGATGCAAAGTTCTTCTTTAGATCCCAAGCCTCAGTTTCCATGAGAAATCCCCTTCCGAAAGCTTACGCAAGGATAGGAGTTTCTGTTTTGGCATCCTCATATCTTTCTCTCAATGAGCAGTGGTTTGCACAGCACTAAGTCAGAATATCATGTCTCCAGCTCAGCTTGAATCAGGCAGGTAAGGCACAATGCAGCTGATCGCTTGGAGCACATAATTATAGCATCCATGAGCTGCTCAGAGGATGCTGGCACTGACAAAGTGGGAAAGGCTAAAAGCATCATATTAAAATGTCATAAAACATTCATTTTGAATGATTAGAGAAACTGGTAATTAGCATTTTTCTTTTAGAGCTTGACTTTTTATTCCAGCTACTCTAATCATACTTCTTTCTATGGCAATTATTGCCAGGAAAGCAGAATTTGCCATTCTTTTCATGTCCACTTTAAAACCTGCTCTGCAATCTGTCAGCTAGGCAGGTCTCCTATGCAGTATTTGAAGTTAAGTGAGGGTTTTCTTCCTCTTAGAAAAATTACATTCATAATAGGCTTCAATTGCTAAACACAGATTTGGGGGAATATGTCCACACTTTATTACATAAATACGTTTCTTCTCTGATAGTCTAGATTTATCTTGCCAAGACTAGCTATGTGTAAAAGGAGTGACCCCAGGACTGCGTATGTCAATCTGAATTCAGGAAAAGAAAAAAAAAACAAAACAAAACCAAAAGCAGAGCCATATCTAAACTTCCTAAGAATAATACAACGCTGATTAAATTGTTAAGAAAGTTAAATAAACAGAAAAATTTTTTTTAACTATCCTTTGAATGCCTCAGACTTTCACTTGCCCTGGCTGTCTCCGAAGGTAAGGAGGACAAATAGCCCATTGCTAGATTGCATGCAGATTCAGGAGGCAGTGCTCTGCCAAAGCTTTCTGAGCAACACTGGGTAAGTCACTGAAGCCTGGGGCATTTTGACATCTCGTTTCCATCAGACTAATTGAGTTGTTGTAAGACTAAATAAAGGACAGAGCTGGAGAATTCTGCAGCAGAAGGGCAAGCTAATGTCTGCTTAAATGGGTGAGGCAAGCAGCCATGTTGCTCTAGCGAAGAGCTATGCATGGGTGATAGACAGGCCTCTTGAAAGCAAACACCAGCATTACCCTGTTAGGAGCATGACTAGAAAACCCATGTTGAGAATCACTAAGAAACAAGCCACTGAAGGGCTCTTGCCATGTGCCATTGATAGTGATCAAGAGAAAAAGACAATAGCCATCAGGTATCCCCAAATCTGGTGGCGGCTTCTGTCCGTCAGAGGGTCATACGCTACTTGCAGACTGGAATAACACTGCTATGTCCAGTGCCTCTCTGCCTCTGAAGGTTTTTCACCTGGGTATCACTTTCATCTGACTTTAGGAGAGCAATTCATGTTTACAGTTTGCAAAAGGTTTGCTAACTTTCACTCCCCTAAGGAGACAATGCAAAACCTAAAAGCTCTTAATCCAACAGAGAAAGATTTCCTTGGTACTTAAGCTAATTTTTTGGCTTTTCAATGGTTTTCTGCCCCTGCTGAGCTCTTGCCATCAGCCCTCATTACACTGGTTGTATTTGCCAACAGTCAGTCACTCCGGCTGCCTATGGGCTGAACTGCCCCCATGCTGCTGGAAAAACATGCAGCTGCATAAGCATAGCACCATACTCCAGCCACTGTCTCCAGCTTCCCAAGTGTGTTACCTTGGGGACAGTCTTATGCTCACCCATGTATATAGATTTCGACTGGAATTCTCTTGACCTTCAAACTGTCTTTGGTAGGTAAGTGGGGATTGATGGCATTCCTCTAACATGACCCATAGCTACTTAGAAAAACAATATGCATCTTTCCTCATACACCCCTTTTTAACACTCCCCCACTAACCTGCTTTTGTTCTTTCCCAAACCCCTGCAGAGCTATCAATCTCTTTCTGACAAAAAGTGTCAATTTTTCCAACAGGAGCAAAGCCATGCAGAAATGCAAAAGCTTTTCTTGGCTCATTAATCATTTCAGAGAAGTAATGCCATTTTCCCTCTATTGTATGATTTACAAGTTGGTTTTTCATTTTGTATTAGATATCATGGGTAGACATTAACTAGCTAAAGAGAGATACGCTTATTTCCCTAAACCGATGCTTTAGATATTTCAAGTTTCAATCACCTTTCTGGTGCCACATAAATTCCTGATAAAGACAGTAATTAATAAATGTTCTTCTTTGATACCATAGAATCATAGAATATTTAGGGTTGGAAAGGACCTTAAGATCATCTAGTTCCAACCCCCCTGCTCTGGGCAGGGACACCTCCCATTAAACCATGTCACCCCAGGCTATGTCCAACACGGTCTTGAACACTGCCAGCGATGGAGCATTCACAGCTTCCCTGGGCAACCTGTTCCAGCACCTCACCACCCTTACAGTAAAGAACTTCTTCCTTATATCAAATCTAAACTTCCCCTGTTTAAGTTTTAACCTGTTACCCCTTATCCTCTCACTACAGTCCCTAATGAAGAGTCCCTCCCCAGCATCCCTATAAGCCCCCTTGAGACACTGGAAGGCTGCTGTGAGGTCTCCACACGGCCTTCTCTTCTCCAGGCTGAACACCCCCAACTTTCTCAGCCTGCCTTCAATAGGGAAGGTGCTCCAGTCCCCTAACCATCCTCATGGTCCTCCTCTGGACTTGTTCCAACAGTTCTATGTCCTCCCATGTTGAGGACACCAGAACTGCACACAATACTTCAAGTGAGGTTTCACGAGAGCAGAGAGGCAGGATCACCTCCTTCGTCCTGCTGGTCACTCTCCTTTTGAAGCAGCCCAGCACACGGTTGGCTTTCTGGGCTGCAAGTGCACACTGCCAGCTCATGTTAAGTTTCTCATGGACCAAAACCCCTAAGTCCTTCTCCACAGAGCGTCTCTGAATCTTTTATGCCCAACCTGAAGCTATGCCTAGGATTGCTCCCACCCAGGTGTAGGACCTTGCACTTATCATGGTTAAACTTCACCAGCCCACCTCTGAACATGTCAAGGTCCTCTGGATGGCATTCCTTTCCTCCAGTGTATCAAACGAACCACACAGCTTGATGTCATCAGCAAACTTGCTGAGGGCACACTCAATCCCACTGTCCATGTCACTGACAAAGATGTTGAACAA
>JASSUY010032378.1:35550-48659 GCA_032466535.1 Forpus xanthops | reverse complement strand
CATGAAATAATATTTTCCTAAGTCTAACACATAATCAGAAACTAGCCTATAAAAATCACACATACTTGTTAAGAGAAATAAATACCCATGGCCTTAACAGAAGACAAATAATTTAATTTATTAGTTACACTGTGTAAGGTCTTCATGAAGCGAAGATTTATACATGTATTTATGCACACAAACAACCTTGTGGATAAATCTCACACACGTAATTCAAGACAAATTAGCTGTTACAGGATTGGATCCCAAATAAGTGCTTGCTCAGATGATTGGGAAGCTCTTTCTGAGATTGATACTCAGCCATCCTCAATGTTGGCTAAGTTTTAATTGAGTAATCCAACTGAGTGAGTTTGAATTTGATTACTTTTGGAGTTAATGCTAAACAACATGGGAAAAATGGTAGCATTGCATCATTACAGATGACAATTGCTGGCTGATCAACCTGAAGGTACAATCATGCTCCAACATTAATGAGAAGCCTGAAAAAAACTCAGGGGAAAAATATAAAGAAATGTTTCTTTAATTAAAAAATATGTTAAAATCTGTTGTTATTATCATCAAACTATTTTCATGCATTGTTTGCAAGAATTAACGAAGTCAATAATGGAGGTATCACAATGTCTTAAAAACCTACAAACATGGATCAGAAAATTTAGTTTGTAAGGTTGGCATGCAGAATAAAATTAATCTTATTTACTGAACTTTGTATCTGAGTGGTTTTGGTCTTGGAGGGGCCAAGCCAATTACCTAGCTCAGTTACAAAGAAACCAATTCTATAAAATGCTAACAATAATCCTTAAGACAACAATTGCTTTTAAAAATGCATCCATCCTGCTGTGCCATTACCAGCTGATGAGTAATGAGGAGTGTCAAATTGAAGAGCTATATAAGAAAGATGGTGCATTTTAATGACAGGCGATATTAATTATGCTCTGCAAATGTACACTGCAGCTCAATGGTCACTGCAGAAAAGCTTATGAGTGGCAACTGATTCTGATTTTGTGAGCCACGGATCAATCAAATTGCGTTTGCCCTCTTAAAGTTCATTAAAACATTCAAATGAACAGTTTCATCTCACAGAACTGTGTGAGGAATTTTATATCAGAAAATGTTTATGTTTGATACCTGAGTGTAAGGCTCCTACCTACAACATTGGGACTGAAACTGAATGGCTGCTCCTATGGATGCAGTGGTGCATGACATCCCAGTCCTCATATGACTGAAAAAGAGGCAAGACATCCTGGGTATGCAGGCCATGTGACTGCCTACAGGGTGTGAGGCATTTCTCACCTCATTTTGGAGATCCAGGTTCTTTTACTACTCCATTTTTTTACTTGCTTCATCATATTCATTTTATGTTTTTTTTCTTTAAAACAGGTGCAGTCAAGGAGAAAGTGCATCACATGACACATCAATGATCAGCCACACACTCCACGCAGCGCAGAGCATAAATAACCCACTGACTGTTTTCAAAATACCTAGTGAAAACAAATACACACCAAAAAATCACACCCTGTTGGCTGAATTTCTCACAGAAAACATGACCACTGTCTTCCAGTATACATGGCACGAGTGAAGATGCTTCATTCTCTCTCCATTGTGTTGATGATGACTTACAGAGAATAGAACTATACTCCTCCATTGGAGAGAGTTGCAAGATTCAGGCCATATGGGGACAAATTAGTCTGGTTCACCACCTTTTACAAAAGGTGTGTTTAATTAAATAAAATAAGAATTTAGGATTTGCCTTGATTGGATATAAAGGTGCTGGCCAACATTTGCGAAGTGTCTCCAGTCTAACCCAATGTAATTTCCATGTTCTTCATGTTTGGAAATGATGTCTTCAAATCTGAATTAACCTAGGTTTAATTTATTAAGGCACTTCATACAAAATACATGAGTGTTTCTAAGCAGCAGTAAGAAGATGGACAGCCCAGTCAATTCAGAAGGCCAGTTTCCATTTAAGCCATTTGGGACTAACAAGCCTTCACTAGGTAAAAGAATGAGGAAGACAATCTAGAGTCTTGGTGTGGAAGTCCTGAGATAAAGAGCTGATACAACAATTTTGTCAATGTGATTTAAAATAAAAATAAAAGAAACCTAAAAACTTCAGCTTTTCCCAAAAGAAAAAGCATTTTAAGTTAATAGCCAAAGTGAAAAAGAAAATCCCATATGGAATGAATAATTTTCCTAACATGTCTTTTTTAATTTGAAATAAGATTTGTGATAACAATGTTAATGCTGGGGATTTTAAGTGACAGAATATTATTCTAACTCATTCTTTTAAAGTCTCCAAAAGAAAAAAAAAAAAACAAAACCTCTTTTGTTAGGCCTAGTTTAGACCACCTTAAAGCTCCTTTCAATCAAAGTACAGCTTCTCATTAAGGGAAAAATGATTATTAACATCCTCATTTTGCTTCCTCTTGTGAATTATTTGCATTCAAAAATGTGCACGGCATTAGTTTCAGGGTAAATGCAAATATGACAGCGGGATTTCTCACCAAGCTTCTTTTTATTATTAGCTCTTTTTATGCCCTCCATTTATTATTCCCTCATCATTTTTCAAAATGTATTAAAATGTTACATTTCCTAAAATAATAATATTTTCCTTCATTTGGTAATTGTCTCAGTCCAGTCTACAAAAGTCTCTATCACAGTGCCTACTGTCTATAATTTGGAATAGTTTATAATAATTGTTCATCATTGCTTAGGGGAGCCTTGGGCATCAGCTATCACAGTTAAAGAATCCCTTTTCTCCTGCTGAGTAAGTGATTATTTTAGGTGAAGTTCATGTGACAGGGGGAGAGGGCAGGAGCACTGGCAAAGCTTATGCTGTCACTGCCCATGATAGACTCTCAGTCTGTGGTCTGAATATAAATCGAGATGTTTTTCAGTTTCTTAAACTTCATCTGTCCCATGTCTGCTAGAAATTACAAGACCAGCTCTGAAACGTATTTTGGGACTATTTTAAATAAAATACCAAAATAAAACAAATAAACTATTACTCTGACTCATCTTCCTGACATTTTAAAGGAATTATCTTGGATGCTGAAGATTAGTCAAAACATAGTGTGTTCTGCTGAACAAAATCAAGTTACCAGTGGCATACTCTCTGCCAGGGTTGCAGTTGATAAACTGATTACAATTACTTCTTTTTTCCCTGGTCATATTAAAAAAATGGAAATAGATTTGACTAATAAAAGCAAACTAATAAAATCATTTGATCATCCTGATTCACCGCACTTCATTGTGCCAAGCTTCCCTGTTGACTCTCAAATTGTTATTGTCAAATTCTCAAGCATTTATTACACTCAGGTTGATTTTACATGTCCCTTTTTTCTGTCACTGTGTTGATGTCCGTCATCACACCATCACTACCATCTAATTGCAGCAAAGCAAAGACCAGTCTGATACCACCCAGTGAATATGCAATAATTTCGTTTCAGAGTAACATATTCTGCAATAAAATAATCTACTACGACCCGTATTGACATGAACACAAATAATACCAAATTCAGACAGGTATTAAAATACATTTAGAAAAAGTTCTTAGTTGACATAATTTAAACTTTCTTCCAGGGGAGTCTCTAAGATTTATAATGGGAGCATTTATTTGAAACATTGCTACTGAGTTTGACCTACTCATGTTGAAAATTACTGAGAGGAGTAGAACCAATAAAACAGTTACTAGCAGGATGTATGCTAAAAGCAGATCTTATCCTATTTATATCTTTCCTATGCCTTATTCCATTTCCACTTGCACAATTGTACATGCCCATTTTGTACTCATGAGTGTCAGTATGAGTAATCTATGCAATTCTGAGTTCAAGCGGCGCAACTTACTGCCTCAGAATTTGTTCCCTTTCTTAAAGTGGTTTCCAAGTTATGGTGGATTAGTTTTCCACAATGTGTTTTGGGAGAGATTTAGGTTAATTTAGGGGTCTTCATGATATGGGACCACAAAGAGCTGGAAGTGCTAAAAAAGGCAGAAACATATCACCCACATAATTTGGTAGTAACCCATCTAGCCAAGTTAAAAGCAGCATAAATCAACTCCAAACTGCTCATGTGAAATCAAGACGGACATGAATCTGGGGAGGGGCTGATGGAGAATGGGTGCAGCAGTGAATTCACTGTACTAAAATCCTTTCTCACCAATTTTCTGTTAAAAAGAATGGTAAATATTAACGTGCACTTCTAATGTTAGTAATGGTCAAGAGTGAATTTCACATAAGAGTAAGCTTTTGAATGTAACAAATTCTAACAAGTGTGCTTATACTCTATTTTTTTATATAATTTAACTTTTTTCCTATAGCAGTTTTTAATCTTTCCTTCTTTTTTCCTATTCTGCTGTAAGGGTATGCAGCAATTACCATTATTATATGTTTTTAAAGACATATTTGGCTCACCCACGTTTCTCTCTCTTTAACTATATATGATTAGATCAGTAACTTACATTAACAGAAAAGATATTAGCTGTACAGAGCTTATTGCCTATCCTTTTCAGGAGGTTCTTCAGAGCGTTGTGCCTTTCATTTGGGCAAGTACTACAGCTTATTAAACTAAATAGAGTTTAATGCCATCTAATTCTGCAATGACCAGTTAATTATGGACTCCTGCTCAGTTTCTAGTCCAAGACAAAGACCTAAAATCACCACCTGATGATTAGAGGAGTACATTTCTATGATTTAAACCACACTGCAGTACCCAGGTATACTTTAAGTATCTCAGTATTTCAGGAACAGTAAAGGAGCAAAAGTTGCAGCTCAAGGCTGTATTGACTATTTATTAACTTTTGCCAGTCACTTCTGCTTCCACTTCCTTCATCACAAGATTTTCTTAACAATGGACAATAAACCCACACCTACAGTACAGATAGGTCATACGCACAAAATCTGAACTCCTGTCAAAACTAGTAAGATGATGCCATTTTCAAATAATCATTGAAGTGACAGGTAGCATTTGCAATAGAAACCCATTTTTGAAAGGAATTCCATGCATTTGATATTTTCTCTTAAAGGTAAACCCACAGAAATGAAACTATCCTTCAAAAACATTTTCAGTTTTTTTACTTGGAGACTGGTGATTTTCAATCTTGGAATATGACCTTTCTCTTATATACAGCTATTGTCCCTACTGGAGACAGCAAGAAGTTGTTTCGGAGTTACATTTCAGAAAGTGTTACATGTCAGAATGGTTACTCTAAGGAATTATAGGCCATCCTGTGTTTCTGTTCCACAAAGCAGAAAGCCTCGCAACATTTTGGTTAGGGAAAACTCTAATTGTGACAATCTCTGCATTATAAATCTCTCTTCCTTTCCCTCTCCACATTTGCCTTTAGCTGTTCTACCACAAGGACAAGATACAAACCATAGTCAGCATGACACCTACTTTTATCACATACAGGCTAATATATTGTTATTCTTTAGACCTATGAGACCAAATCCTGACCTACACATCTACTCTCTTTTGGCTGTGTAAATATGTTTCGCCTGGACCAAATATATAAGTACAAAATCTTGCACAGCTCCAGGCAGAAGTAGTAGTATGAACACTGACTCAGCTTTGCTGAGGTCATAGTATTTACAAAGCCAGTAGAAAGGATTGTCCATTAATTTTCTCTGGTATGATTTTACTTTTCTCATCATGCGCAAAAGTAGTGTTCCAGACTAGTAGGCTGTGGCTGTGGGCTGGGGAGAATGAACTTCAGTGAGATAAAGATCATAAAAAAGTGCAACAAATTGCAATGCAAAGCTTTTCTTGGTTGTAAGGGATGTACCAAAATTAAATCCCAGCACAGACAGTAAGGACACACACAGTGCTATGCTGGTTGCAATAGGGCCTCTTATAAACTCTATGCTAGGACAGCCACAAAAGTCCAGTATACTTAGAAATTCTAACAACCCAACCAGACATTTCAGAAAAGAAAAAAATAAAATTAAAAAATACTCAGAATAATTTTAATTTCTGAAGCTATTATTATTTACTTATTTCACTATATTTTCCTTATCAGTGAGATATCTGATTAACAAAAAAAACAGTATTAAAAATCAAGTTGTTCCAATGTCCTTCTAGTAACTGAAGGATGGTCCCAATTCATACAGGAATAAGCTGCTTCAAAATATTTTCTAGGGAAAAAATATCTCCCCACCTACCATGCAATTGAGTATATTCAATTTCACTTGATTTCTTCTCTCTTTTATCATGTGCACTGTTCCACATGCCATAAAAATTGAAATGTATCAGAATATGGCAAAATATGTACAAGAACAATAGGTCTCATTCTTTTATTAGCAGTCTTTACTGAGGACACACTCTCACACATCTGCAGGCTGAGAAGAGAATGATAACTCAAACAAGATTTGTATTTTTCAGTTCAATAACATATGATTGGTGTAGGATGATATAAAAGGAATACTGACACAGTTATCTCCGGATAGGTAGATATCTACGTCTCAGCTGAGCACAGCTTAATCAGGACAGAGAGATGGAGTTCAGGGTGTTCATCCATTTGAACCCGTTCTTTAAGGAATAGGTTTATTGATAAAAACCAGTTGATTATTATTTGGAAGGGGGAGCATTGCATGTCAGACTGGAAAAAAAAGGTGAGGAAATTAGGGAAATATAGAGCTAAGAAGACACTCTGGAAAAGGAGTGCAGAGTCTGTCAAGGACTTCTTTATCCATGAGTACTCAAGAGGCTCAAAAATACTAAACATAAAACCAAAGAAATTGAAAAAATATTATTTCAATATTCAATCAGAAAATATTACTTTAATTCTAAACAAACACAAATTGGCATTTTAAAAGTAGATTCACAGAAGAATTTCTGAGGGTCTTGGGTTAGCCTTTTCACTGTCTCTGCTGATACAGAATTAACTCTATAAGGGCCACTTAATTCCTTTTCTGGTATTTAATTATGTTATTAAGTCTAGGAAGCATTTGCTATAAAAGAATAAAAAATTATGATAACTCAACATGCAACTTCTACAGGAAGAAGTAATTTGCCAATAAAATCCAAAGGATCATACAAAATTGTTGCTCAGATTATGGAACACAGAAATGTACCAAGAGCAACCATGAAAGTGTGGCAAGAGAAGAAAGCTGATCTTGAATCACCTTTGGGCTGCCTACGTTAGTAGTGGGTAAAAAGGTGTTATTTTCCAATTTATCAGAACAACCTGGGTGTAACTGCATTAAAACTGTGACTGGTCTATGCATCACATTCCCCTTTCAGTCCCCACCTATTTATTTCTCTTGTACCATCTAAAGCTTTTCTCTGGTCCTGGTTTGATTATGCAAGTCCCAGCATAACCATATCACAGATATGATTATGCAAGTCCCAGCATCATGCTCTATTTTGCAATAGGCTTGGAAGTAGCAGACTGCTGAAAGCATCCAGTTAGCAACAGACCTCACCCACTGAGCTCAAAGATAATGCAGCCACTCCATATTTTGCAACATAAATTTATTTGGACAGCAAGGTTTTTCTTTCCACTTTTTCAGGCTGTGAGGCATTCTGGGAAATAAGAATCCACACGACTCAGTTCAGGGTTTTTTTGAGGAGGGCTATGAGGCAAGTTACACAGTGTGTAGAATTCTGCTCAGCAGAACCAAATTTACCAGGCTATTATTGCCTGTAAGCCAAAATATGAAGCAAAATAACAAGATACAGACTATTATTGGTTTACACATGCAAGATTAAGAATTTTCACAGATTTTGCATCTTGCTGGGCAAATCAAACCCTGAAGCTTTGTCATAGAATCATAGACACATAGAATAGTTAGGGTTGGAAATGACCTTAAGATCATCTAGTTCCAACCCCCCTGCCAGGGGTAGGGATGCCTCCCAGTAAACCATGCCACCCACGTCTATGTCCAACCCAGCCTTGAACAATGCCAGTGATGGAGCATTCACAACTTCCCTGGGCAACCCATTCCAGCGCCCCTTGACAGTCTTACACAGAAGCATTTACTTCAGCTTTCATATTTATGCCTTTATCAGATGAAACTTTTACTTAGTCATATTAATTTCAGTAGCCAGCTTAGTGACGCAGCTTTCTAGGGGGCTATCTTCTGGTTTTTTTCCTTTAAAAAATGGAAGCAATTATTTGTGCTTATGAGAGCAATGGGAACAGCAATGCACTAGAGACAAAAATATATGAAATTATCCACAGGAAAATTACAGAGAAGCTACAGCTGCAGTAAGTGTTCCCACTAACTACCCATTCACTGACCTCCTTCTTGAGTTACTTACTTGAGTGAATGCCACAGCAGAGAGACAATCTGAAAGACCAATTTGGCTACCACCCCACAGAAAATGTCAGCTGAGCTCACTTGTTCAGGAATTCTGTTCATGCTGATCAATTGCTAAAAGCCTTAATACAGTAAAGGCTTAGCAAGCACACAGCTGACTTCAATACAGCATCTACATAAATAAAGCCACAGATTTGCTTGAGTTTTTGCAGCATGATCCCTTAACTTGAAATTTAGAAGTTTCCATTGTACTGGGAAAAAAATAGTTTAAAATGTACAAACCCCTACAATCTTAACTAGGCAAGATGGTATCAAGAACAGTTTTCCTCCAGTTTTTAAACAAAACAGTTAAAGCCAGAATTTATTCACTTTAATCAGTTGCCCATTGCACAAATGCAATTTGACATTCAAAAAAATAATCCAAATATATGGAAACATAGAAAATAGAGATATACTATATATTGGTTTTCAAAACCAAGGTTTGACTTATGGAAGTGAAAGCGCACTATATTAAGGGGAAATGCAGTGACTGATTTGAATGAGGGATACTGGTCTTCTCAATATTGTCACCCTGCTGCTGTTGCTAAGGCACTTTTCTTTATTAGTTATACCATTTGTATGTGGATGAATTCATCCACCAGACATCTTCTGCACTTAGTAAAAATGAAATATAGGAACCATTAGAATGTAGGTGAAAAGGTAGTTTTTAGAAAAGACAGCAAGTTCAATAGAACAGTTGTTCTAGCACTTATTAAAACTTTCCAAAATGGTATTTCATCTTGTGTCCCTAATTACTGAACCACACTTCTTGTATCCTGACAGATAAACCTGTTTAAAATTCTTGAAGAGGCTGAAGAGAAATGACGTACCCAGCCCAAAGCACCTTCCGCCACATCTCCGACAACATTCAGCTCAAGGCACTCTGACCCCTCAGTTGATTATCTGTGCCTTGACAGTGCTGTCTATAAAAAAATGCCAGAAAATTAGCACTTCTGAATGCCTGTTTTGCATTCTTCAAGTACATTATTAGAATTCTTTTGTCAAAAGAAGCAAGCTACATCATTGTATTCATAATAAATGCTCTTTGATTTGTATGACTTCGTGTTTGTAATACACCCAAACAAAGATCTCATTTGTTCTGCTGGCAAAAGCTAATCTGTACAAGGAGTTTTTTTTTTATTATTTTCTGCAAAAACTGCCTTTCTGAGCCTAGAGATTGGGTTAGCTAAAATCTTCACATTCATTATCTTTAAGGTACCATGTTAATGAAAGGATTTTAATCATTGACATTGCTATGTGAATTATTATTACACAAACCCCTGCTGTTGAGTAAGACAAAATTAACCCAGTGTAAGGGGCATTGAAAAAAATCACAGCTAATTAGTAAGCTAACAGGAACAAAGAGAATGTATAACAAAGATGTTGAGAGGAAGACATGTAAAAGCTGTAGCTTCCATTCCAACATTGATCTTCCTATATGGAAATCTTTTTTTTTTGTCTGATTTGTTCCATTAGACTTGAGCATTTTTATGTTTTGTAATTAGTTTTCTAAGCCACAAAGTCTCACTTCTCTCAAACTGTGGAAATCCAAAAGCTCATAATAGAAAATGGAAGATATTTAAAAATGCTTTTAAATTATTTCCCCAGAGATCCATATCAGAAGCATAAAGTAAGTCTCTGGATTATTCTAGGAAATTATTTCCATATTCTCTGCTGTTATCCATGAATTGCAGAATACTTTAACTAATCTAGCCAGGTTCCATTGGAATAAGCCCTTAATTTTAACGGATTGATACTATTGTCCAGGTTGCAATTCCACATGGAGCAGAGAAATGAAGCTATAGGTTTAAATCACTGCATGGCTTCTCTTCTACACTCCTAGTCATGCTGGTTTCCAATGGGCAACACATCACTGTGCTGATGTAAGAGCCAAAGATGAGACGATCAAACCTCAGAAAAGTACTCACGCTGGGTGCCATTTGTTTATAATTGCTCTTTGTAAGTTATAGTTTCAGATAAAGCTTCCAAAATGAAATGAAGAGAAAATAATAATTAAGTCTGTTTCTCTTTTTGAGTCTGACAAAAGCTTTAATTTTTTTTTAACATGTTTGTCCTTCTGTTCACTGTTCCACACATTACCTCCCTTCTCTCTTTTGTTCATCAGCCTTTTCAGCCTGATAATTAAGACTCAAAATATTTGCTGCTGTTGTTTTTTTCCAAGCCATCATTTGGTTCGTGTTGTAAATGTGGAACAATCATCTAGTTCTCTTGTGTGCCAGTAATTTAGTATTTCAATAATCTCCAATTGTTGAAAGGTTTAAAACAAATCAACATTTCTAGCAGTTTCCTTTTCTTTGTGGGGAAAAAAAAATATGTGAACATAACATTTACAGCATATACTCTTATATTTTCATTTTTTCCCTTCTTTTTAGTTGTGATACTTATGAGGGAATTAAAAACAGGGCAATTTCTGAGTATAAAGCAGAAGACTTCAATAAAAATATAACATTCTTGCACAGGGTCAGTTTTTACAGCCAATATTATCGCTTCAGCTCTCTAGTATTGAATAATTCCATCAACTCTTTTTACCCAAATTAAAACAAAAGAAAAGAAACAGGTAGTATCTATTATATTCTGCAAGGGGCAGTACATTTTTGTTATAGAGAAATTTCCATGGAAAGATCTTAACAGTCTTAAAAATATTGTCTAACTAAGCCAAAAAACTATCAGTCAAAATTGTGTTAGTTCCGCAATGTACTCAATGGGTCCAGGAAGGTTAATGACAAAACTGAGAACTAGATGTTAAGCCCTTCAGACCACATTTTAGAGAGTAATAAAATTTATTTTATTTCCAGAATCCCTGGGCAATGTTCTTCCCTCCAAATTATCAGATTTGTAAGGAACTGCCTTGAGACACTATTCTGGGGAGAACTGTGGGGGTTAATCATGCTAGTTGTCTAAAATGGACTTAGATATCCAGTTTATATAGCACTGAAACTGTTTGCCAGTGATTGGTCTAGAGTCATGATATCAGTGATAACTCCCAGAACAGAACCTTCCCCACAGTCCTCACTCCCAATGTTTTCTTTTTTTTTTTTTTCATTCAACACTGACGTACCAGGACTTTCTAGTCCTGGAAGTGAGGAGCCTTCCAGGGAGTGCAAGACAACAAAGCTACTCAGTAACATAGGCTTTCCCTGCAGTCAATATTCCTAGAATGCTGCCCAGTCTTCAATTCAATTACATCTTTTCATTTTAAAAATGGTGCTATACAGATGTGAACAAAACTCCCTGAATAATCAATATAATTCACAAACTTCCAACACTTTAGACTATTCTGTCAAAAAGCTTCCTATACATCTTCTCCAGTCACCAAAGTGGTTCCATTTCTCTTCATGTACTAAATCAGCCAGCTTAAAGGTGACCTATTGTGAATTTTGCAGTGGAGAAAACTATGGATAGCTTTAGCTGCAGCAACCCCTACTTAGATATAATTCATATGATGTATTTGACTAAGCATGAATTGAAAATAAACAACTACATGAAATGAAAGAAGCTGAATTAATTTTCCAGATGTCCACAGCAAATCTCTGTTGTCTACTGAAATGTCATGTTTTTCTGATAGTAAGTAGCTATCTATTTATGAAAATTAGATACAGGTCTATCTATCCATATGTGTATGGCTTTACATATAAGTGTGTCTGTGCATTCGGCTGCCAGAATTTCATAGGAAACTGATTAGAAAAATAGACCATCAACCCTTTGTGCTTTTCAGTTTCATTTCATATCCTACACAATTATTTGCTCAGATTTCGTACTGATGTCAATGAAAACTGTATGCAAGCAACAAATGCATGATATACAATAGAAATCTCTTATTTATAGCAGAGGTTTCTTTTCTTCTTCATAAATATTATTTAAGCTAGCCACTAAAATCTGAAAATATAGAGGTCCTGACAATACCCTTTTTAAACAAGTATTTCATACTGTTAGAAGATGTTTCTCTTTTCCTTGAAAGAACTAATGTATATGCTTCCATTTTAGCATTCATTTGAATTTGTTGCTGAATAGGGTTGAAATTCCACTTTTTAATTTTTGATACACGCTATTCTAAGAGTAAAAAAGTAAAATAAAATTGCACCACTTATGTCTTATACAAATAATTTACAAAAGTTTTTGAATTTTCATCATTGCTCTGCTGCACTACAAAGCAGTTATCAGACCCCATTGTGAACACTTTGGAAAAACACAGCCTGGCTGACAAATTAGTAGTATTCGGTGCTAATATTACTAATTCAACGTTTGAAAGGGCTGCTCACTGGGGAAAAATAACACGTTCTCTAAATCACAGGAGAAACTAGGGAGATAGTTAATGGGTGTTGACTGTGCTGCACATATTGTGCACAATACTGTTCACATTGCAGCTGACTGACTGCCAGTAGATGTGGAAGTAATTGTCAACAAGATTTATTGTTACTTTCACATTTATACAGTTAGAGAGGAAAGGTTGAAAGAGTTTTGTGAAGTTCAGTGCTGAGTTCTACTGAACCATAGCAGCACACACTGATTATCACTAATGCATGTCACTGAAAGAATTTTGCATCTTTGGAGGCCTCAAAAGCCATTCTTTCTTGTCAGAGCAAAATCCCCACAAGTAATTTTTTTCTGAGATCAATACTCTGACTTCAGTTCTAGCTCACAAACTAGCAATTTTTCAGTATATAACTGGACTTGGAAACCTCAAATTTTCTTAACAACAGAATTAGGACACTCAAGGTAATTAAAAAGTAACCACTAGAGAGAAGCAGATGGTTTTTATTTGGATTGGAAGGGGGGGGGGGGGGGGGCTGAGGC
>JASSUY010032378.1:14524-35540 GCA_032466535.1 Forpus xanthops | reverse complement strand
CCCCCCCCCCCCCCCCCCCCCCCCCCCCCCCCCCCCCCCCCCCCCCCCCCCCCCCCCCCCCCCCCCCGAGGCAGTGGATCATCTTTGCAAAGCGAAGACTAGCTCACCAGTTTGAAAGAGCACAGCACACTTGTTATATAAATGTATAAATTCCGGAGGCATGAATTTCAATTAATGCTTTTTTCAGCTTCTGTTCCTGTGGTTTATGCTTCTAGAGATTTTTTTTAACCAAGCTTCACTAAGGCAAAACTGTTTGATTTACATATAATTTTGTACACTATATATTCTACCTTTAAAAGGACAGATTTATTTTACCAAATGTTGCAGAATTTAATCAGAAACCAACACTCAATATCTAAGGCATTTTTGTGTCTATCCAGATAGAACAAAAAGGTTTTGTACTTTGAACTACAAAATTACTTTGGAGGCTCTTAGGATTGCCCTGCTTGAATCTCTGGTGGGTTTATTTCTTTGTTTCAGGTAGAAATCAACTGAGGTGAACTTGGCCACTTTTTCTTTTTAGAAGACCCCTATTGCTCTATCATCTTCTTAACCAATGCATCGAAACTATGATACATGAGACTTACAAGAAATAACAACCCAGATTCTTTCAAACAAGAAATTTCTGTGAAAACACTCTAATATGGAAGAGAGAGAGAGGTTGCAGTAAAAGGACTTACCCAGTGTTGCTGATTGTTGCTGCAGTCTGCCTCAAGATCTCTGAAAGAAGAGATGGAAGATATTTAGGCCCAGTTATTACACATGAAACATGCTCTTGCAGTGAGTACTAACACAAATATATGTGCAAAATTACCACATCTGTGATGAAGATAATTAACTGCTCAGTCACTGAGGTGGACACCTATGTGTTCATTTAGCGGGGTATTTTGTCAGATTTTCTGCACATAATTAGCACTAACTCTCCACTTCCATCTTATAGATGATAATGGCACTGAAAAAATTCTGCATTTTATTACACTTGTTCAGTGTACCTAAAGGCAGCAAGTATGTTTAAAACTGTTCCCTTTTTATACATAAGGAGTGTTTCTATTTAAACTTCTTTATAATATAGACATACATATACATATATTTATACACACACATATATATGTGCTTC
Source organism: Forpus xanthops (assembly GCA_032466535.1). Taxonomy (NCBI): domain Eukaryota; kingdom Metazoa; phylum Chordata; class Aves; order Psittaciformes; family Psittacidae; genus Forpus; species Forpus xanthops. Next base: position 34,423 of record JASSUY010032378.1, on the reverse strand, counting down.
TGGAAGCATGCTTCTGTTTACTTGAGGTTCTGTACTTACCTGTTAAGAAGCATGACCCTCATTTCAAAACTAGGCATGCAAACACATGCCAGCCACACAACTAATAAAGGTCTCTGTAATAAAATTCTCTAATAAAAGTTCATTTATTTGTTGCTGAAGACAGTACAGTTTATTGTAAACTAATAAAACAAAATATTATCTCTTCTGAAAAATTGTCTTCCAATTTCAGGCAGCATTTCCCAGCATTGTTGCAGGTGTTCAGAGAATTGTCTTAGTAATGAAGGACATCTGGGTAACAGAGAGAACAAGAGCATCAGGATATGTAGAAAATAGTATAGGAGAAGACTTACAGCAATTTTGCAGCTACTTTAAAGTGTCCTAACAAGTATTAGAAAAAACAACATTTCAGATAAGAAACCAGCTCATCTAAACATTATTTTCATGGCATTCATGTTTTTGGTTTATTTTTTCCAGGAAGGTATTTAAAATTATAATGCCAATTTAAAAAAAAAAAAAAATAATATTTCACTACAAAGAGGAAAATCAGACCAGTTTGAAACAGTCTTCTGATAATTAGACAAACATCATTACAAGATACAATATGTGAAAAGGTCTGTACGCATCCTTATGAAACTAACGAATTTTGACCTCTGTGTTGAATGCTCCTGACAATTAGATTTGTTCTAAAAGTGAAAACATTTTATATCTATGTCCCTCTCCCTTTTAATATTTCCCTTGTTTCCCAAAATACTTCCTATTTTATACTGGTTTTCAGAACCTTTTATACTCTTATTTCAGAAAAAAAATATATATAAGAATAGTGCACTTGAAAATAATATAAATGTCATGTGTATAGGAAATAAAACTGCTCTTTTCACAAAGATGAGAGCTCCACATTCTAAGTCTTGAACACACATGCATGCACATACATGAACTGTAAATCCCATGAGTTGAGATAAGAGCAGTTTGCTAATTGAAGTATAATAATAATAGAAAAAAAGAGAAGAATGAAACTCAAGAAACACAAGTAATGCATAGTAGAAATGCTCACTACCCACTGACCAATGTCCAGTCCATTATTGAGCATCAATTGGTAGCTCCTGGCCAACTCTCCCCAGTTTATATCCTGAGCATGATCTGTGGTACTCTGTGGTATGGAGTACCCTTTTGGCCAGTTTGGGTTAGATGTCCTGTCTCTGCTCCCTCCCAGCTTGTTGTGCCCCTCCTCACTGGCAGAGCTGAGAAATCCTTGATCAGGGTAAGCACTGCTTAGGAACAACTAAAACATCAGTATGTTATCAACATTCTTACACTAAATCCAAGACAGAGCACTGTATTAGCTACTAGGAAGAAAATTAACTCTACCCCAGATGAAACCAGGACACACCCTCAGGCAAATTTAGTCCCTTACAGTCAAATAGTTCCCAGAATTAGCAGAAGTTTGAATAATGTGAAGTGCTGAGAAATCATTGATGACTGCTGTGTATCTGCATGAGCCAGAATAAGAGCACTCACAGAGCTGTAAGAGAATCAGAAGGCAATGAAAATATAAAGCAGATTATTAACAGGGGTAATTTCTGAGAGAATGAGGCCAGAGGGCTAGGTACATGCTGCATTGCATAGTGCACAAAAGAGACTCCCTCTGGCCCTTCATTCTAGCAGTTTCGTGTTATGCATATGAAATATGGGTACAGAAAGATATACTAAGCGGAGTATTCTTAGGGATTTTGGGTAACAGAAATTTCTGCCAATTCCTTTTTCCTGTAGAGAATCAAAACCAAAGCCTTACCAGATTTATCTGAACAGCCCTGCAGACTAATAGCAGAAGTGAACTTCTACCTTATCTGGTCCTATCACTAGGTAACGACATGAGATACTACTTGAGTTATAAGCAAAGCTATCTTTGCCAGAAGTTAAAATCCTGACTTCTTTCAAGGCTCACATCACCTGTACCACCAATATTTATGTGTTCTTGTTCAACCAGGAAAATAGTTCATTTTTGTAAGAACATTTCCAAGCAGTCAGATCCTGTATTCTTGAGCATTACTGCGAGCTAACGGTAGAAACATAACAGTCTGAAAAAGAAATGAACTTTTTTGACCATGAAAGATAATTGTGTGAGTAAATATGCAACTGGCCAATTTACAAAGAAGTCAGGTAAGGCAACACACGATTTAGGAGACAAAAATAACTAGGTGGTTATGCCACAAAAATATTTACCAGGACTTTTTTAAAGATACCTAAAGGTTTCTCTCATCATACCTAAATGATAGAGGCAGTAATGGAAGAGCTATTTTAATTACAAAAAATCAGTGTAGCACATACCACTATTTGGCAGCTTGATAGCATAATGCTGAGTAATGCAGACACTTTCCAGAGATAACATCTTCATCATCAGGACCATGATGTCTGACACTGGCTTTCTTCTAGGTACACTAGGCTGAAAAACAAATATTATAGATGAAACCTTCAAATTTCATTAACAATTCTGTTCCATGCTTGCTGAAGAAAAACAAATATTGAGGTATAAAAAAATAATCTGGTGGCTGATTTAGACAGTCATCTGGTGCTGTTTCTCTTTCTCCTAAGCACATTTGAGGCACTCAGTTGCCTGACATCGGCCCCTCACCCCCTGCTCACCTTCCCTTTTTATGTGCCAGCAGAAACCTAGTACAGATAAATTAAGGTAGTTCAGAGCGTATCCCTGGGTTTCATCATCTCCTCAGTTACCAGCCATAGGACAGATTACAATTTCACAGATGCTAGGAGAGGAGATATTATAGCAAAGCAGTAGTGCCTCTACAGATAAGGTTAAGATGGCACTTCCATTATAAACACCTATTTTCAATGGCTTATAACTTCAGGCTACAAATTTCTCTCAGGCTGAAACTGGGCATATTTGGGTTCAGCTTGGTAATGATTTTCCCTGTCTCTTCATACCATTTTGATTAGGTGTTTGTGATATATGAGAACGCAAACAAATATATGTCTCTGGTCATTTCAAATTGCAATGAAATACTTTTCTTTCATGAAAAAGCCTGGAAGGCAGGATGTTGCTCTCATTCCAACACCCATTAACTGTTGCTATTTCCTCCCAAAGACCATTTTTAAAGGGATAAAATTCACATCATTATTTCCAAAAAAACATTCAGGACAGCTAAGGGGTATGGTCCTTACTGATCTGAACTGAAGGACATGCTGGCTCCCTCTGAGCAGTTAGAGCTTGCAGTATTCACCTGTGTTACACAGTCTAGGCTGGTCCTTGCTCAGGACTAGGATAAAAGCCACCCTTAACAGAAGAGCATTTCTGGGAGTTAAACATATTGACCAAAACTTCCATATTTTTGAATGAGGAAAAAACAAGCATTATTATGTAGCACACAAATCTCATTATTTTAATGAGGCATTTATTCTAATTGTCTAATTATTTTGAATTATACCTCATTATTAAAATCCTGGTTTTTTCATTCTCATCTTTAATGAAGGATGTAATGAAATCCCTAAATACAGTACTGCTTTTCTTCTGCAGCCTTCTCCTCTCATAATGTTTAGAATTTATGCCAAGAGTGATAATTTTCCATCAGTCCTCCAAACCAATAAAGTACAGAGACCTACTTGCAAATCTGTCTACCTGTCTGGCCCCTTTTAGAGTAGTATCTATTTCACCATCTATTTAAAAAAAACCAGGTAACTGTAATAAACTTGTTGAATGAAATAGATTTTGTGTTATTTTTCCTATTTCTCATGCACCAAGATATGTGCTGCATTATTCTATCACAAGCAATGCATATCACTCCTGTGCTTTTAATGAGCTGAGAGGATGCTGTATCAATCAAAGCATGTTTTTGAAGAGTCAGAGTCACAGTGGCCAGAGTAGAAAAGGACAAAGATACGAGAACAGGAAGAGAAGATTAAAAAGCCGCATAGCAGCATGTGGAGAGCTATTCTTGATATTTTTAATTATTTCAAAATTTATTTCTGATTGCCCTTGTCAACATAATTTTTGTCAGTATATCTTGTGTATGCTATAACTTCTTTGTAGCTCTGGAATGTGTGTGGTATGTACATCCTTCAGGATACTGGGCCAGGACACACTAGGGAGAGGAAGCAGTGACTATAGCATCATGTTAACTAACTTTCCCTAAAGTTTGTGGGAGCACCATGTTGATATTTAATTTAGACAGAAAACATTCACATGTGACATGTACAGACAACAGTATGAAGCACATGGAAGCAGGTAACATCCTTACTCTGGTCACTCCACTTGAAACGCAGCAGAACTGGAAAAGGCTAAAGGCAAAACCAAAAACTGAACTGCTGTTGTGTTGTTTTGCTTTGTTTTGTTTTGTTTTGTTTTGTTTTGTTTTTTTTTTTGAAGAGACAGAAAATGAGATATGATAAAAAATATAACAATAATGTCAGAGCAAGGAAATTAGGAAATTCTTACATGGAACACACTCAACAGTCACCCCCTGAAACAGAAAAGCAAAGATTCGAGAGTATGCATACACTGTACTGCGATAGTACATCAGCAACAACTGCAGCCCACCACAGAGGTACTAGCACTAGCTTTAAACTAGCGAGCCTGGGTACTGCCAGCAGTAAGCTATGGCAGCGCAGAGCTCAGCATGAGCTAATTTACCCAGCTTCTCTGCAAAGTAAATTGGCTGTGTTGAGCTCAGTGCTGCCTTGGTTAGATTGTTACCAGTGTTTAAATCTAGCTCAGGTTTCTCTGCATTAAACTGCAGGCACTGGAATGATTGCTGGGTAAACCTATAGAAATACTTGTAAAATGACAGCTTTTAGATATATTGTACACCTATGGAATGCCTTCTAAAATTATTATTAAGTTAATAGTATAGCGCAGTAAACCTCCTTCCAAAATAGTAGATACATAGGCAGTAGGAACATGCACGATCGTATTATAAAGAACAAAATAATTGCAAAGGCTATAAGGAAGAGATAATATTATGCTGCAGGTTTATGCAACCCCAATTTAAAGCTCCCTATAAACTGCTGCCCCAGGTAAGGTTTCCGTGACAGTCCTGTATAGGTGCATTTTACATTCCTGATTGGATATCCTGATTAAAAGTACTTTTCCAGTGATCACTGCAGAAGAATCTTTTAAGTATATGTAAGCCATGATTATAAACATTGTTTAAAAGCCTGAGTCCAGTCTTTTGAATGGAATGCATTTTAAAGTCATCATAGATAGACCAGAAAGAAACCTAATCAAACCAAACCACTTCAACACCAACTTAAACCAAAATACCCTAATTTAGGAGTATTTACAACTTAGTTATAAGTTCCAACTCACAAATGAGGGCATCTATCTCAAATATTACTAGTGAAGAGATCTATTTGTTGTAGTTATATCATATGACTTTATGTCATACTAAAATATTCCTTGAAGAGATGGGTGCTTTTTCCTCTTTTTGAGAAGGATTTGCCACGGTTCATGTCCTGGGTTAAGCAGTAGGAGTCATTTCTTTCTCCTTAGTAGCTGGTGCAGTGCTGTGGTTTTGACTTTTGGCCTGGGAACAGCGCTGATAACACTGATGCTTTTAGTTAGTGCTAAATGTTTAGTCCGAACAAGGGCTTTCTGAGATCTTGAGTTTTGGTTAGCAATTGTATTCTGTTCCCTTGTTCTTTCCCTTGTCATTATCAGTGGTAGCAGCAGTGATTTGTGTTACACCTTAGTTACTGGACTGTTATCTCAACCCATGGGAGTTACATTCCTTCGATTCTCCTCCCCATTGCCCCCAGGAGCTGAGGGGAAGAAAGAGGGGGAAGTGAGTGAGAGGACTGCATGAGTTACAGCTGGACTTAAACCATGACAGTTCGGAAAGCCTGCAAAAATACTTTCAAGTTAGGTATGGGCTGGCGGTAATTGCTAGTGATTGAATGTCAGGGGTGAGAGTGGAAAGTAAAATTATATAATGGCAGATGATGGTATGTGAAAGTGCTGCTTACACTGACACAGTATCACTCTATCAGACTTTATAAATGAAGGGCAAATTAAATTAAGTTAAATATATGATTATTTAACAACACTCAACCAAACACTTCTTTGCTGGATAGCAAATAAAGCTTGTATTTAACCAAAGATTAGTGCATTCCAACTTTAATACCAATGCAGTTTGTTTTTATAGGAGGATCTAAACAGCACTTTATGTTGACATTTCTATTGCGTATTTAATGAATGCATATCAAATATGCATGGCAAATAAATACAGTGTTCCACGTAAACCTTTCCTGCACACTCTCTATCCTTTCTGCTTTGAAATACATTTGTTCTCATAAAAATGCATATCACTACAATGCAACTAAAACTTCAATTTTTTTCCAGACAAGAAACAGAAATCTAGATCATTATAAGTACTGCTATATTGGTGTTTTAAAATGCAGCCCTGAACTGTACCTCTGCCTCCCTCTAACAGTGTTTGCTGAGAAAGTACCCTTCTGACAGAACAGATTAAGACTATCCAAAACTCCTTAATCTGCTGTCTATACAGAATGGTGCTGATTCATTGTACATGATGCAACCAACAAAAATCAGACCTGGCAGAAGATCCTAACTATGTTCTTCAGCCTGCCTAACTAACTGTTTCTTTGTGCTCAGCTGGAGCAGAGGAATACCTTATTTGATAGCATCTGGTGAGTTCTACATGCACAGGGTACATTTCCAGCACAGTGTTCTGTTTTCCTGGATAAAAGGTTCATCATTCACATCCCAATGGACCCTAGCTAAAGTTTACTTAATTGGGAATTTTAGGGGACAGGTAGAAATATCTGGCAAACATTTATTACGTAGAAGCCGAAAATGTCTCTGAAGCACTGTTTAAACACATATTATGAATTATACTATATAATAAATAAATTAACATATATGTCGTGGTTTAAGCCCAGTCAGCAACTGAGCCATGTGGCCGCTCACTCAGTCCTCCCTCCCTCCTCTCCCCCTCACTCCCGGAGAGATGGGAGGAGAATCAAAAAAATGCAACTCCCATGGGTTGAGATAAGAACAGCACAGTAACTAAGGTATAACATAAAGCCACTAGTGCTATCACCAACAATAATAATGATCAGGAAAATAACAAGGAAAGAGAATACAAATGTTCACCACCCGCCAACTGATACCCAGCCTGACCGAGCAGTGATCTAACCCTTCCTGGTAACTGCCCCAGTTTATATAGTGGGCACGGTATGCTGTGGTATGGAATACCTCTTTGGATAGTTTGGGTCAGGTGTCCTGTCTCTGCTTCCTCCCGGCTTCCCCTCCTCCCTGGCAGAGCATGAGACTCAGAAAGTCTTTGGTCACAGTAAACATTACTAAGCAGCAACTAAAACCATTTGTGTTATCAGCGTTGTTACCAGGCCAAAAGTCAAAACCACAAGTTCTGGCTACTTTCAAATAAGTCTAAGGCTATAAGAATCATTCAATTTTTCATATTAAATGATATAATCCAATCTATTTATTTTTTAGGTACCCTGCTTAGTGAGAAAGAGAGCACACAACATCTTTTTCTGTACAAATATATTAACATAAAGGCAGTAATTAGTACTTTCTCTTTTCTTTTTTGATTCACAAAGGCTTGTCAAACAATATTGCAGAATTTTTAAAGGATACACAAATATTCTATTTGCTTGGTACCTTCAAGTCCAGAAATAACAAAAAAAAAAACCCAGATCCCTTAGCTCAATAGATTCTTAAATGAATGCTTATTTCTGCACACCTTCAGGTTCTGGTATTTTATCAAGGAGCTTTAATGCTAGTCTGGCTAGTAATTCACTATGGGATGTCTTTATATACCACTGACAGTAATATGGCTCATTTTGGGTGATTAACTTAACCCCCAGCATTGCAAGTGCCTTGCTACATTAGCATATCTTTCAAGGAATAGTTGCAATGTGAGAAAATTGCCTGTAGGATTATTTGCAACTAGGAACCTGTGAAATGTAAAATAAAATTGAAGACTATAAAGTAAAACATCAAAGCTACCTAAAATATTAATAGACAGTACTCCAAAAAGTAATTTAGAAGAATTGCATGAGGGAGTGAAAATTACTAATTTAAAACCAGATAGCCTGGGCAAAATAAAGTCAGAAGTTTAGAACAAACAATAGATAATACAAATTCATTGTATGCACAATGAAAAGAATGCAAGTGGCACTAGCAGTGTTAGTAGCTGAAGAAGGCTGGGACAGAAATTCCTGACTAAGCAAGCAACTAGATCTGTATAAACAAAACAACAAAGTTGCATTATATTGAATTTAGGATACTGAGAGGAAGAAAAATAAGTACTTTTTAATCCATCTAGCTTTCTGTTACATTTTCATTTTAATTGAACATAGGCAGAATTTGTGGGCAGAAGGATTTTCTTTTTAATTGATGCATTTGGAGTTGAGAGCCATTGTCATGCTGCTCCAAATCATGTTTTCACCTGCTCTGTGTGGGGCAAACCATGTTGGAAGTTTTAGTCAGGTTTCTGTGGGAGATAACAAGTTTCAAAGCTAACATTGTGAAACCTGTTTCCCTTTTGATATGCACTTTTTCTTTTAATAAATTTCAGAACAAAGAAATAAACTCAAATGAATCATAAAGGTACAGAAAATAGAAGAAAAGTCTTTAGCCTTGAATCAGGCCCCTATTCTGCATGACACATGGCAAAGCTTCAAGATGGCTTCATGTTTAATCTTCTTAGTGAACAATCGCCCTACAGAAGTTCGTATGTACATATGGCACTTACTGCGCAGAGCACTAGCACTGGGCCAAGAGCACAAGTACAGCAAGTCACTGGGGCAGCCTGCCATTCAGGGCTGCCCAGCCTCCACTCTTTACTTTGTTTAGGATTACAGAGGCCAGAAAATGGCCTAAAAGCCTGTATGAATTTTATGCCACTCTCAAGACTACTCCAAGTTGCTTCAGGTGCATGGAACATCAGCAATGGGACTACTCTGTCCTTGTCTGCTCTTGACTTCACGTGGGGTGATTCCAGGTCAAAGTCTAGTTAATAAGCCGTGATTCACTGAACCCCATATTTGACTTCTGAAGTCTTTAACATACTGGTGCCAGGGCTGTGCCATAGTGGGTGGAAATTTAAATCTTAACAGTGAAATATACACCATTCAGCAAGAAGGGACATTTCTGAAGAAGGTACCGCCTATACAGTCATTCCCTTATGCAATCCATGATACCCAGGCTTAGGAGGGAAGTGCAGGTGCCACATATTTATTCTCATTTTTATCTATTTGCTTCGATTTTTTTTTTTTTCCTGAAATGGGCAGTCCCCTGACATAGAAGTCTCCCACAATAAGGTATTAGTTCAAGTTCTACAGAAAACAACATAGCTTTGGTTAAAAGGGGGCTGACTTAACGACTGAAGAACTCTTTTTTAATATTTAAAAACTGTGATCCTGCTATTTCCCTAGATATTTATAGACCATAGCACAAGATGATAAAAACTGAACTTGTTTGGGAAGTTCCAGTACTTAAAAATGCAAAGAACTCTACCAGCTGCCTCTAAAACAAGAAGGGCTTCCTATATTAAATATTCCACACTAAAATCAGTATTTCTTGATACTGATTTTTTAAAACTGTGCTTAATATATCTCAAGGTCGTGTTTATAATCACACTCACAGATATATCACGATAACGATGTAGATAAAAGGATTGCAAAAAGAGGACTGATACTACACTTCTACATTCTATTTAAAAGTCAGGGAAGGAAGCTTTTTCAAACTGACCTATCCATCCAAGTAGCAGATGAAAACCAGTGCCAACAGCTATTTTCAGATGACTTACTTTAAATGCCAGCTGGAATACAATACCTTTAAAAGAAAGGTTCCTTTTGTCCTTCTTTGAGGTACAACATGTAGAGCAATAAGGGAAAGGCACCTTACAGTGAATGATTCACTTTCCTATAAAAATGTGGGGAGCTTCTCATTATGCCATACTTACAAGTATAGCATAATGGGGTAGCAGAAATCACCTTCAAAATGAGTTAACTGAATCATAGGCATTATCAATAACCTACTGCAAGGCTGCTCTATCTTTTTTTACTGTTTTTTTCTTCCATTTTCCACAAAGGGAATCTTCCTAAAGAATACTGAAGTTCATTATATTGATAAACTTGTGATCCCATCTAGCCTGTGTGGTTTCTTTGGACAACTGGCTACCAGAAATCATTCAGGGCAGCATGAAGAGTCGAAGTCAATGTGGGCTGGGTGGATTATACCTACTTTCTACCCCTGTTGCACTGAAGGTATTCTGACTCCAGTTGCAGAAGTCATCATTAAATAGCATTTTTTTTTGTTTTCTGCACTGGACTTCAAGAACAAGGTTATACTTCACTGTAAAAAAAACTTGCATGAGCCAAGTTTTATAAGTCTTACTTAATGGTTTCCCCAAATTCTGTCACATCTGCCTGCTTTCATGCATAATGAACTATCTGACAATACTGTTTCACCTAGTGAGGGCAAATAAGTGACCTTTACAGAGAAATCTGAAGTAACTACACTGTCCAAACAGACAGGATAATGAAAGAGCAGAAAAATAAAAATACCTAGCGATAATACTGTGATTAAATGCAGACTAAATAACCACTGATTTCTATGAATTTTACTACTGCTTTCTAAAATAATTTACTTAATGTATCCTATGTATGCTCGATTCTTTACTCAATGAATGTATGCACCAGGATTTCTATGTCAGAAGTCACTGCTCATTTCCACACCCTGCTCCCCAGCTTTACATTCACTACTAGAACTTTACAGAGAGCACTACAATTCTCTCAGCTCTGAAATACCATGCCTTGGCAATCTCCATTCTATGGATCCATGATCCTGAGGCTGCTGGCCACACAGGTGTCAGGACTCTCTTGTGCAGGTTCACAGAGTCCTTTCAGCAGCCTAATATTTCTGAAATGCATCAATATACTTATTCTTTCACTGTTTCTTTGGGAGTGGTGCTTTACGTGAGGCTGTCTGGGCTACACTGCTCTCACCTGAGCTGGTGGCTTGAGTGTTCCAAGTACTTAGCACCCACATGACCACTGAAGGCAGTGAGAAAGAGAAGTGCTCTGAAAATTTAGGTCATCAGCTTTGAAAATGCATGCGATACTTATACCTGTATGTTACTTTTCACCAGCTGCAGCAGCTGGCAAAAAAAAGGGCTTCAGACTTGGAAGGGTTTTGTTTTGTTTTGTTTTCTGAGTACTTCCATTCTATTCAGTACCATACAACTCTGTAAGAAATGTTTGTTACTGAAGTACATGACACTTCTATAAGAATTTGTAGTCACTTGACTTTTGTGTGTGTTGATAACAGTACTATTTATTACTGAACCCTAAAGTGCCTCTTTGAAATGAAATTACCAAACGTAATATTTCTCTTTGTACAAAAATATCCTGTAAAAAGATTATTCTCATGAATAGCAACACTTTGCTTCAATTTGTATGTCTGTTTGCAATTTCTAAAGATGCTTTTAGATAGATATCATTTCTATGAGGATTTGATAAGACAACTCCAAGGATATAATAAACAGATTCTATTTATAATGGACTTGCTAACTAGCACTCAGAAAAGGCTTTTATGCTTGAGGTCTTTTTGTTTGAATCGATCTTCACTGGGATAAAAATATTATAGGATCCTGTTCAGTCCGTAAGTATGCAGGGACTTGATAATGTCTGAACCCAGATCTAAGGAGAAAAATTCAGTGTTTCTTGGAAGAGCAGATGTTGGCAGTATGCTCACATTTCTATTAAAAATACTTTTTTAAAAAACCAAACTGCTGTTTCCTCCATTTCAGAAATCTTGGGGAGATAATCATAATGCTGCACCGACAATGTCAGACTGGTTTCTCACCTGGTAGTACTCAAATCTAACCACTTATCAAGAAAGGAGGACCGGGGATACTTACTCCTCTCAAATTTCACATTGTCCTATAAGGATTGTAGAACTCACATACTGAGACATGGTGAAAAGTTTGGGGGGTGATTTTTGCAATTACAAGAAGTTCAAGCTTCCACAAATAACAGCTTAACATGATTACAGGAGCACATTGATGATTTGCACACACAAATATTTAGATATTTAATGAGCAGAGGCTCCAGGAGTAACAGGCAAGTTTCTAGTGACTAGTTCATGATGGTCAGTAGAAATGGACAGCATTTTCCTTCTGAGATGCAGTGCCCCTGAAGAAGAGAACTGATGACTCTTCTGCCCATTCAAGTTCAACCATCAAAACTTTAGTTCATTTGAAGATCTTATTTATCTTATCTTATTCCTACAAGGTTAAAGACTATGAAAAGTCAGTCTTTCCTGTTACGTGCAGATCTCTTTCTGTACTGTAGACACCAGTGTAACTAGTTTAGACCAACAATGAATACATTACTCTTCTCAAAGACCATGAGCAGTTTTATGAATGATTTTGAAGACCTGGGGCAGGATAATACAAGGCAGTGGGGGAGAAGAACTATCCTGGATTGAAGGGTCCTTTCCTATAGCAGGCATTTGTGAGTAACTGAAAGCTTCTAGCATCAAGAATTCTCCAGTACATCAAAGGTCACTGCTTATATCTTCCTGCCCCACACATCTGTTAGCATCTAATCTGGCTGTCTAGGACAGACCTAGGATATAGTGCAGAAAAAAATTACAAATATATTCAGAACATTTATTCCTAAAATATTACAAAGGAATTGTTCAGTGGTGTAAAGAGTCAAAAAAAAAATCTTTACTTTAAAAGCTGCTTTTTACCAATGCAATTTGTTGAAGAAAATAAAAAGTATAAACCACTTTACCATTATTTTAATGGATACATCATGTTCTCCAGCATCAGAATTACAAAGGCATAATTTGTTGTATTTATAACCTCTATCCTCATTTGCAGTGCAAATCTTAGACATTTTCTTTGAAGAGATTTCACTTGGAATACTTACCTACCTTGCTACTTTGCTCTTATTTATTATTATTACATATTTTATTCTATTCTTTCTAAGAAAATAAATGGCAAAAGACTAACTCATTATACAGCATCTCATAAAATTCACATTTCTTGGGAAAAATGGTTTATGCTAAGATTGGTACTGACAAGCACTTTTTTAATTGCTAGTAATGTATACACAAAGATAATGGTAGATATTATCACTGATATTGCTGCTGAGGCTATAGTAATCTTGGTATCAGAAGTCCCTGCCATCATCTTGTTCTCTAGAGGATACTGCTTGATTAGGGCAGTACCATTGTTTCATCTGAAATCTTAGCAGATTAATACTTTCATCAGGGCATCAATTTGTCCCACTTTTCTTTTTGCTGTTCTTTGTGAGTGACATAGCCAAAGGAATACACCTCTTTAAACTGTCATTCAGTTTAACTCCTCCTCTGCAATTATACTGGCATGCATAATACATCATAACAAATTGGATTTTGCAAAGAAGCAACAACAGAAATTATATTTGCTTGTGGCAAAAGATAGAAACTGTTGTAATAGGGGAGGGAGGGGGTGAGTAACAGATAAAGAAATTTAATGAATTAAAACCACTACAGAAAACAGCAGTTGCCTTATATTTTCTCAAGGTTTCTTCTTCTTTTGGATAAAGACCAACTGCAGAAGCAAAATTAAAGAAAAAAATATTAAAACAAACTAAATAGCTTTACAATTATCAAAGGCTTTACAAAAATTGTACAGTGTGTTTGTTGTTTTATCAGGAAGATTTTTTTCTGGCTTTAGAGGGTAAACATAGCAGCCTTACTTCAAGGAAAGCTTTCTGTTTGAGCAAAAAAATGTTAAAGAGACACCATCAGGTGAAAAATCCTGCATCATATAGGACAAATATCTTTACCAGATCTCCCTGCTGGAATAAGGAACTTTCATTTTCCTTTGATGAAAAAAACCCTTCCCCCATATATCAAACTCTGTGATGGTTTTCCAAGTCTCTCTAAGTCTAGCAGACGCAGTGGTTAATTATCCTCCTCCATGCTTCAGGTTGCCAGTTACTGAAGATAAGGGGAAACCCGAAATATCTTTCAAGTAGCTGACTGGAGCCAACAACATATCCCCAGTGATCACGGGACTTCAAGACAGCAACCAGATCAGTTGTCTGCTCCAGATCCCTCAAAAATGGCAAAATACGCATTTGGCAGATCAGCAAAAAGTTTTGTTTAATAAAAGAATTTAGATAAAACAGAGTGGAACACTGAAACCATTTTAATGTTTTAACTCTGACATTAGTTGTCTTCATGATACCCTTCAAAAATTTAAAATGTGCTTTTCCAAAACAATTTGTTAGCTTCATGTAATTTCAATTCCATGTCAGGTGATCTACTTCATTTAAAAAAGAAAGGAAGAGGTGGGATCAGCTTTGCTGGAACAGGAAGAATATCTTTGTCCTTTGAAAAATACTGATTTTTTTTGCCCAGTGTTTAGAAAACAAAATCTTGGAGGTAAAATCTAATAATTTAATATGTAACTGCGATTGTTCAAAATTGTTCAAAAGCCCTGTCTGTCCCACCCCCCTCCATTTCCCACAATGATGGGTTAAAAGTTCTCAATTAAAAATTCAATAACCTAACAGCATAGAATCACAGAATGGTTTGGGTTGGAAGGGACACCTCTGACTAGAGCAGGTTGATCAAAACCACATCCAACTGGTACATACCGGTATGCAACAAAAATAAAAAGGTCAGGAAACAAACAAGTGGGAACACAATAAGCTAAAACACAAAGCCCAAGAACAGCACCTTTATGCAATCTCAAGCCTTTCTGCACCCAGGCTTTGTAGCGCAGATATTTCTTGGAATAATTCACTTAGCTTGAGGATAGTAGCAGTGACACAGGTGGTGACTTTATGTATTGAGGCTATAAATGATCTAAGGAGTATCAGTGATATAAGGTGTGAGTTTAGTCAGTGAACATTTCAAAATATTCATCCCTTAAAACTAGCACATCTTTATAGATGAGGGATTCATTTTTATCTCATGTAAAACTGCATCCTACTGACTTTTGCCTTAACGATGGATGATAGCTCCAAGACCAAGGCAAGGCCTCACAATATGGGAGCATTATAATACCTATTATGTGGAGAGCAGAAATTAGCAGCAAGATGACAGTTTCTAGACTTATCTTAAAATAACCAGGTACTTTCCTTACTATAATTAAGCCAAGAACTTCCTTGTCAATGAGCCTGGCAGAAATTCCTACTCAATGAGACTGGCAGGTAGATACACAGTTATTTTCAATAGCATTATTGTATGTCACAGGGGTAGAAATGAATTAAGAACTGGGAAACAGGAGAGCCTTATGCAAACAGGCAAGTTTGGCTGCCAATTATTTTGGTTGCATTGGCAGACTGTTATCGGTGATGCAACTACAGCAAAGGGCTGAGAAAAGTGGTATCTTTGTAGCACATACTGTGTTCATCTACTCTTCTTATTAGGAAAAGCCATTTGGTTGCTTACACAATTATTAACATATCCATTTTCAAGTGCCCTTCAGCTACTGCTTCTCCCACACTAACATTGCTGAAACAAACCTCTTGGATTTCAATATGAATAAAATGAGTATCTTTTGAGAATGATTAAAGAACAGACTCTAAGCACATTTCTGTAGTTTAGCATCTTCCTGTCACTAGTCTTTCTTGCAGTAATACTGCATTTTCCATAATAATCTTTGGCTTGCACATTTATTTTAATACTAATTATGTGGCAGTATTGTTGCACAGATAATTGTGGGAGTTGTCAATTAAATTCTCATTTATGTTCAAGCATGAGTCTGTTCTTAATACCTTCTGCACATGCATAAAAAAGTCTGCCTCTTGTAAACTGCAGTTTGCTTGATATATGCAGTTTTTTATAGTTTATCAGAGATTATTATGCTGAAGACTTCCATTCTCTTCATTCTTTCTACAATGCATAAGAATGTACTCTATAGACAGGTTTTTTTCAGACATTTTAAACTTCATTCTTTAAACTTTAAGAAATAATAATGAAAAACTCCCAATGGCCTATGTCCAAAGATCATAATCAGGTCTGTATCTGGGAGAATTTTGTTTTTAATCATTTTAATAATTTTTTCTCTTCTGCTTAAGTTAGAGAACATATTTCATGGCACTATTTCTTCTTAACAATAAGAAATTCACTTCCAAGAGTAGGGCAAGTAGAATACTTGCATGTTAACAGGTAGTGCTGTCCATTACGCAATTGAGAATTTGCCACAGAAATAAACGTGCTGAGTCTGATACAGCTTTTTATGTTTATGGTGTTATTCAATGTGCAGAAAAATATATGATCACAGGTAATGATATCAGTTACAATCATATTTTTTAGGTTTTTAATGTTCTTTTGCATTATATGTGAACCCAAACAGTACAATACTATATAGTTCAGAAGATAACAGGATCAGTTCTTTGTCTAAATTGAAAGGAAGTTGACTAGCAGCAATAGGTGGAGAAAAATAAATTGCATATAGAAAATTTCATCAATTTAGTAATTCACAGTATAATTGACAATATGGGAAATTTTTTTCCCATGAGTTTTAGCCTACTGTGTTCTTCTAAATACAAAAGGATCTACCACTGAAATCAAAGGGTTTTTAGTTCATGTCAATGAATCCTAAGACTGGCACATCAGATTTTGTAACAATAATAGACACACTGATCTGGCATAGTAAACACACTATCTGGCGTAGGGGATAGATAGGCTTTTCCTGAAAATTAAAGGATGGAAAAGATAGTGCGTACTGCCTTGTCAGCCTAATTCACAAGCTAGGTTATACTGCTGAGAGGTTAAGTGCCCCCAGACTGCAAAAAAAAAAAATGCTTTAGCTATTTTCTCATAAAATGCAACATATGATACACATATTTAATGATCTCTGCAGATGGTGATGAGTTAGCCCCAGAGGTCTGGGAGGGGTTCATTAACTTCCTTAACTTTTAAATACTTAATAGACCTTCCTGATGAAGCTAGAAATCTTGAAAGACCAGGCTTTTAAAAAATACCTGGTACTGTCTACTTCTATCCAGATTGGATGTACCAAGAGAACAGCTTGCATAATTAGATCCATGGTTGAGTCTCATTTTCTAAATTTATAACTTTGCAATTCTGCAATCCCAGATGCTGTTATTTAGACATTAATAATTATAGTAAAGATTTGGTTTGAAACAGATAACTCAGAAACGGCAAGAACTTGAGTCACGCTTATCACTTTGTTACACTTAAAGATGAATCAACTGAAAAGCCTCCCTCAAATCTCATGGGCTTCTCTGCCCAGAGCTGCTGAGCAATACTATACTTTCAGTCCTGACATTTCAATCACTTTCATCACATCCTGCATCATAACACTTCTGAATTCAGCTTGTCTCTTTAATAGCCTAAGAAAGGCAGGAAAAAAATCCCAACGTTAGGACATTCCTGACTGAAGTAATCAATTAAGCATTATGACAAGGACTGCCATCATGGTTTAGCTATGAAGAAATCAAGCAGGGAAACAGTAGCAGGGATGATGGCCCAAAGGGGTTGAACACTGAGGAGTGGCATATCTATGGATGGATGGTTAAAGAACAGAAACCCATTTGATTTCTGGTATGAGAGTTTAGCAATATAAACTGAGACTCTTCTATTCCTTCTTCAAGTATGCCATGATTTCCCAGGGCTCACTGATATGACCACCCTGAATATTCAGCTCAATTCAACTAGAATATAGCGGTAATCCATACATACTTTAAAAGACTTAAAAATGATATGGACAAAATTTAACTGTAAATAAATTAAAGCATTATTAGACTTGAAGGACCTGTCTAGACCTGAAATAACCTAGAGTAAAACTTGATCATGAAATTGAAACTGCTTAGAAATAGAGATGGATCTTTATTTGTAAATAGGTGGAAGATATTCACCCTTTTGTACAAATGCATTCTAATTTCTCAGAGGACATCTTGGCATCTTTTGAAAGAGGACATGGATTTCAGTCATTCTCAAACAGTAACGAGAAGTTTTGCTTCATTCATTTGTGGCATCCCACAAAAATCAATTATTTCCAGTCATTTTCTATATTACTCTCAATAATGTATGTGAATTTGTCAAATTATTCAGATGCATGTGTCAATAAAACAGTGAAGATATTCAGCTCTTCCCAAGTTTTTCCACATCTCCAGTAAACAAATGCTTAGGTAAGATCAGTTCATTTATAAAAACACCTGTGTTTGAATCTAAAAAAAAAAAGACAAGAGTGCTGAGTGGCAGAGGAAGGCATTATGAAGAAAGGTGCATTGCCTTTCTTAACTAGCCAGTTAAGAAACACAGCTTGAAGGTATTTGGATTCCTTGATGCAACTAAGTTACATAGTACTACCCACAGGTAGCAGTTTCTGTTATCACTGATTGTTAGAAGGCTCCATCCCATCTTGGCAGATGAAGCCCAGCCTTTGGTTATTTACATGTGTCACCTCTCAGCTGGATTACAGCCATGTAGTTCCTGGGCATGAAGCCATCATGCCTTAGGAAACTCCAATTAGTATAACACACTGTAATACATGCGCTGCCCTGAGCAAATCTATCCTCCCTTACAGTGACTTATTAACTCTTAAATCAAGGGACATTCTCAGTGACTACTTTGAAGATGAACAATTGCCTGGGCCCAAGATTTTCAAAAGACTAAATGAAATCTGGGACTCAACCTTAAAATACAGCTTCACTCATCCAGCAACATAATCCTCAGGGAGTTACAACTTGTCTACCTGGAAGACAAAACATCCCCAATGACAGAAGAAAGAAATTAATTCAATGAGCACTTCTGTGATCTTATAATCTTTATGAAAAACTGAGTTATTAAAAAAGAAAGAAAAAGAAAAGGAAAAGGGAAAGGGTAAGGAAAAGGGAAAGGAAAAGGATCAACACCAACAATACTGTCAAAGTCATAGCCTCCACTTCACATGCTTTCTTGCCCCTAAGGAGAGTGTTTTGAGAATAAAAAAAGAAAATGCAATAAGGAAATAAAATAATAAAAATGAAACAGATGTTTCCTAATAATCTACTGAAAGGCACTTGCAAAAGATTAATGAGTGCAGCACAATACCCATATAGAACTGAGAGCATGGACTACCATTATTTCATTTCGTTTTTTTTTTTTTTTCTTCCTGCACATATCAAATCTATGGGTTAAAAGGGACATTATTCCTTTAACGAGAAAATGCCTCACAACAGTGGAGGTGTCAGTGTAGTGACAAAAGCTTCATTACTACATACTGAGTGTTCACTATCACCTTTCTTAGAAGAGCCTAGTTCCTGCTAGACAGATCTCTATCTCCAAACTGACAATCTTAGAACACAGGCTATGGGACATTGGCACATTCGTTTTCTCTCCTTTGATGATTTTCCCTCCTAGGGTAAGCAAGTTAGTGCTGGCGCTGGAGCAGGGGCTGCCCAATTGCTGCCCAGGCTGCCTGTGCCGCACCTATTCCCACATAGACACAGGGGTACAGTCTCCACGGTTACTATCTAGCACCTCTCAAAAGCACTGAATTAACTCTCAAAGAAAGACTTCTACTACAACTCAATGCATGAGGAAATGATGCCAACTCTATGAATGATGGGTGTTCTGCTTGCCATGTTGAAATTGTTTATCCTGTAGTGCACATCCATAAATCAAGCAGCTGTTTTTTGGCTTTTTTTTTTTTTTCCAATTAAACACAGCCCTTACAATGCATAATAGGTCATTCAGATGTGTGTCTAATCTGTCTATCCTCACAAAACAAAAGTGATTCAGTGCTTATAAATAAGGAGTCAGTTGTAGCAAAAAAAAAAAAAAAAAAAAGGTAAAAAAAAACCAAAAAAAAACAAACAAAAAACCCCCCAAAAAAAAACAAACAAAAAAAACAACAAAAACAGAAACCCAAAACAAACAAA
>JASSUY010032378.1:3241-14424 GCA_032466535.1 Forpus xanthops | reverse complement strand
TGTTTAAGTGCTTATAAATAAGGAGTCAGTTGTAGCAAAAAAAAAAAAAAAAAAAGGAAAAAAAAACCCAAAGCAAGCTGTGGATTTGAGTTCTAAAAGGATTAACACTGGGAAAATCTCCAGACCAATAAAAGAAACAAGAAAAAGTGTGTCTACACTCCAGACTTGATGGCAAAACTCCCTCCCAATCCTCTCTGCTATTTCAGAGGGTAAGAAAAGCTTATGTGTAATTAAAAATAACCATGTATTTGTACTTGCTAAACTGACCTCCCGACCACATAGGCTTTTTCAATAAAGACTATAAAATACATTGTTAATCTGTCATCTTAGTATTCAGCTGGTATGCAGATTCTTGCGGACAGGTGAAGCTTGTGAAGCTCGTGTCACAGGTCATGAATCAGATGTCCTCCCCCTTGTATACAAGAAAGCATGGCAATTGATCAGTGATCCTTAAATCTTTTTGGAGTCACTGAGCAGCAAGAGTTCAACTTTTCCTAGAATCTGAGAAGCTGAATTTCATTACAAACCCCTCTCCTGCTGCTGAAAGGCTGCATCAGATAACTCAAAAGGAAATGCTGGAATTCCATGTTGTGTGCAGAGTAGCCTATCCTTTGAACATATTTATTTCTTCCCTCCGCTACTGCTCCCCTACTTCCATGGCAATGAAAGAGCACAACTAACCTTTGTAACCTTCAAAGTTGCCTACAGTAATAATTTTTTGTCATCCATACATAATGTGATTTTCTGAGGGCTTTTATTCAATAATTTGTGACTAGTGATATTTTGGAGCAAAGAGCTCAACAAATGGGGATGAAAGCAACATGTGTCAACAAGAGTGACCCTTCCAAACTGGATCCTCCAGTCCAGCAGAGCTGGGCTCACTAAAGACTACAGGCAGGAAATAAAGACAGAGTTGAAGATAGCGGATAGACTTGGGCTGCAAACTTCAGTCACTAAAGAGCTGAAAAGCAGGTTAGCATCAGACGTACCTCTTTATCACACTCTGCCACTTTTGGAGGGTGACCTAACAGTTAAAGGACAAGGAACATTTCCAGTTCTCACCTCTCTCTTTGCTGCCAAGGTGAACTAATTGAATCTACCCAATATCTGTGTTATTTAACAACCTGTTTGGCCTGGAAAGCGTTCATACCATTGCTATGTAATGACCAGCTCTCCAGGGCACTGTCTGCTCACTTCTTTGCATGTTCTGAGTAGGTAAGACCTCATGAGACTGCAGTAATTCAGGCAGGACACAGCTAAAAGCACAAAGAAGTCTGAGCAGGTCTCAGATTTCATGCATGGTCTTGGTATAGTAATTATGTAGGCACTTCTCAGTGGATGAATTCCCCCTTACAGGATTTTATACCACCCAAAGAGTATCTGGTTTATTAAAAATGCCAGAGAGATTACACAAACTGAAAAGCAACTGGAAAAAAAAAATCATTAACTAAAATTGAAAAAGCCAGTTTGGTGATATTTTCATGTAAGATTGCTATCATTGCTGGTTTTTACAGATGAAGACCTTTTAATCTGACAGAAAACTTTGTCTCCTGCTGGGGAGAAATGGGACGTTTTCTAAAGGGGAAAAGAAAAACTAAGGCATTTTCTTAAATATATTTTACTGAAACTGTTGGGAGCCCTAGTATTTGGTGACAATTGTGTCTGGGAGAATAAAACAATGCTGGCAAAGCTGCAGGCTGTTAGATGACATTTTTCTCAGGTGACAATGCTCTATTTTGTCTCCTGGCATTATAATCTTTTCCTGGGCTTAGGGACAGTAGAGAAAAGAGTGAATAAAGGTTCCTAATCAGAACAAATATAGGACAAAGGCAACTAAATTAAGACCTTCTATATGCATTTCTTCCCCAAATCTTCATTGTCTGCTTAGACTGCAAGGATGTCAAAAGGGGATAGCTTCCTGCTCTAGCTGCTTCAGGGCCCTGGTAGGTCTGGGCACCATACCAACAGGCACTTACTTTCATCACTCATCCTCTTCCACTCTGATAACCACAGCAGCAGGTTGATTATTGGGTTGTAAAATGCAGGGGATTTAGTGCTGACTGCAGCACCGAGTACCTCCTCAAATTCCTCATTGCAGATCATTTTCATAAAATTTGTCAAGGGTCTTGTCTGAATTGTATTTTCACATAGTTAATCCTCTGTCTGCACGGCAATCTGGCCCTGTGCTGCTTGCGCTGCAAAACACGCCTGTGGCTGACCTCTGTGTAGTCACTGCACATTCATCAAGATGCAACTGGCCCAGCCACCCACTTAGCAGGTTCTGACAAATACTGAGACAGACACATGTGGACTGACCACAAAGAAAAGTAAAGACAGTGAGGAAATGAAAAAAAAAAAAAAAACAAAACTAGAGGAGGTAATATAAGATTACTGCTGACAGACTTCTCCTAAGTACACCCTGCAATGTGTAGGAACAGTCTGTGGAAAGGAGTAAGAGCTATCTTTGACTTCAGGCCTTGAGCTTTGGCAGGGTTCACAGAAAAGTTCACTAGAAGCCAAGCTTAGCAGTTTATGATGAGTTAATAAAATGGAGGATGAACTTAACCAGTGACTAACTAGTAGGCAGAGCAAGCTCTGACTAAGAGAAAATGGAGTATTAAAACACAAGTTATCTGCTTGACCTTAATACCAGAGAGAGAAATAATTGGATTTTTCCCCATCCATTTTCTGGTTCAGCCTGTTCATTTGTGTACTTCTACTTTCCATTCTTTCTTTTTAATTATGGATGTTGAAACTGTTGCCACCTCTGATCCCACTTGTGATTATTTTCAAGGTATTTATACCCTGCAGCTAAAAAAAAATTTTTTTGTTCCTCCAATGCCTCAGTACTTACAGAGCTGAAAAGGACCACAAATAACTGCCTAGAAACAGGGACAGAACAAGGGAAAGATAGCACAGGAATGCATTGTGGTTTATCTTGATAGACAACAATACTCTTCTTAGGTCATGTTTCCATTCTGAAAATTAAGTACAGTGGAAAACAATGAAAGTATTTTGTAAAGGAAACAAAGATTATATTATTCAAGAAGGAAAGGAAGTGGTACAAAAATACCTCGAGGAGACAAGAAACCAAATGTCAAGTAATTCAATATTTTTTTTTGGAAGCGCCATCATTCTGTTTTTAATTAATATCTAGTAACTAACAAACAGTGCTTTCTTCCATATTCCCCTTCAAACACAGGCCACTTCCATTATGCATTCATTTCCCTAAGTATTTTTAACAGATAGTTTTCTTAATAAGTTGACTGATTTGTGGTGGAAAAAAAAAAGAGCTTGCTGTGCAACTGAACTGAGAAACAGGACTTTGTTCACTCACTAATGGGTCAACTGACAGTCAAAAATAAAGGTGACCTTTCATCTGAAGGACAGTAACTTAGTTTGAGAATTCAGTGAAGTTTTCAGGTGAATTCAACTAAAGTTAATTGAAGTTCATTCTTTAATGAAGAATATAAAAGCTCAAAAGCTGTGACACTGTAGGAAAACAAACATGGTTCAAAAGATAAATGAGTAAACATAGATTATTGAACACAGAGTATTCCTGTTTCTGTAACATTAAGATTCCTGATGACTAAAACTGAACAGCAATGCCTCATATAGTCTTTTATACAGTAACATGGCCAGCTCTGGCTATTATTCGTAACACTTCTTTCTTACATTTTTAAATATTCTCCATAAACTGCAAAGAAATACTAGTAGTTGCAAACTTCTGTCAAGTGCTATTGCAAAATAATTTAAAATAATCTCCTTCTTGCGTTCACATCAATGCTTTGTGTTCATAGGAAACAGCTCCTGAAGAAGACACATTCATGCATACATTTCTTCCTTTTGCCTGATCATGAAAACTGGTATTTAGTAAACATTTTGCACTGAAAATTATTACTTTGTCACTAATAATCTGCTTTACCATATTTCCAATATTTTGCTACACATTCACAAGCCTATTCTCATTTATGAACTACAGGCTAATTACCATATAATTACTTCTTATACAAATCAGATTATAATTTCACTTAAAATGAACTGTACATGATGAAGTTCTATTACCTTTAAGGGGTGATACTCCAAACTTAAAGCATAACTACACTTAAGCTCCAGTACTTAGTTTTTAACTGTCAAGGTTGTTACTAAGCATTTGAGAAGTGCACAGAGAAGAAAAAAAAATTAAAAAAAAAATCCCTGTTTCTCACTCTTTTGCAATTCAGAGAGTTTTGGTATGGCAGTATTATACTGACAAAATATTGTAAGGAATAAATTCTTTATAAGCACTTTCTACTTAAGATTCTCTATTCTCTTTTTCTTCAGATAGCAGATACTGAAAAACCAACTCCATATTTTAATACTGAGAAGCGAACAATCACTATTACCCCCAGGCATTCTCTATGTAATGTTGTAGGAGCCTGTGTTTAAACATTCTGAACAACTGATACACACGCTATATGATCAACGCCTGTCATGATGGTGCTGTCCTAAGGCCAAAAACTCTGAACTACTGTCTCAACCCACAAGGTATGATATTTTGCAGATCTGGACTGAAACACAGTACCAGTGGGGAAAAGTAAAGATGCTATTACCCAAGGAATTCATTACTGGGTTATTCAACTGTGTCCTTTTCATAAACACTAAAAATTCCTTAAAAATATGTAGAAGCCACAAAAACAAAAAAGCAACAGTTTTCACTCCCGAGATAGAGAAGCCTGAAGGCTTACAACTTTGGGCAACAGGCAGAAGGCTCCTTCTCCACCTGCAGATCTGCAACTGCAAAATAGATTTATTTCCCTGGTAGCAGACTATGGGAAGCAACCCCTATTTAAGCCAGCGTTGCTAACAAGCTGCAGCCTGTGACAGTAGTGGGAGACCTCCTAATGCAGGGAAAGTGGCTCCTTATTTGCCACCAGATTCACTGAGCAGGTAGGTTTGTTGCGTACTGTGGGCACCACAAGATCTAAGCAGTGGAGCAGGAACCCAAGAAGTTGTACAATCTCCTTCCTTGGAGGCTTCCAAGGACCAACTGAACAAAGCCATGACCAGTCTTGTCTGACCTCCAGCTGGCCCTGCTTTGGACTGGCAGACAGACTAGAGACCGCATGAGGTCCCTTCCAACCTGAATTATTCTGTGATTCTATCAAGCTAGGAGAATATATTGTTCATCAAGCAAACTGTATGATTGCATCTTCCCTCAGCTATAGTGCTTTAGATCATGTGAAAGAAATTGAGTATATTTATGGTAGCCATCAAGGGCAACTAGCTGGCAACAAAAATTTGTACAAAAGAGAGGGAGATGTAGAGCAGTTTGCCTTAAAAGTGTATCATTACAATGTCTCCTTTGCAGCTTCAGGCCAGGCCAGTTCAGGTGCTGCAAGAGATTTCATGCTTTAAAATAGAGCTGGCATACACACATCAGTGACCAAATTCACCCTAGCTTCAGTAAAAATCCTCTTACATTAATAAAGCCAGAATGAAAAGGAAGGACAACTCTTGAAGCTGTGGCAGAGCACTGCAACTGTGATACATTAAAGCAGAAGCAGAGAAAGCAGCAAGTGCAAAAGCAGGTTGTGTAGTCCTCCAACCTGCAGTAGCATTCACTGATGTTAACCATCACTGTTTACATCCCAACTTATTTCATTTATCCCCATTCACAAAACCCTTGGCTTACACAAAAACATTGTCTATGAGCATCCTGTCAAGGAAGGAGGGTGGAGACCACCCAAAGACTTACTTCACTGAGCTTTGAAACTTGCTCCAGGCTTTTAGCCAGGAAGCCAACAGTGCCAATGCTCTGTCTGGGAAAAAAACCCAAACCACACAACACAGGAAAGGTGTGGGGGTGGCATGGCCAGACCAGTACATTGCGTCCCTTTCCCTGCCCCCTCAGGAGAAGGCTAGTTCTGCAGTAAGCCTTGGAGGATGGCAACACTCAAATCCCAGTGACCTGGAGCAGCAAACTGAGGCAATTGAAGGCACCTGGTGTCAGTGCCAACCCATTGTTTTGATTCTCTGCCCTGCCCTTTTTGTAACCTGCCATTAAGTGCTAAAAGGGTCTAAAGCATTTCCAGATTGGAGAGATCGTATTTTACATGCCCTTTCCCCTCTGCTCTGCACTGGCATAAAGAACCTGTGTTACGCCCTTTAGAAGCAGTATCAATGATTTAAATTACTCCTTCTGGGGACGGACCCACTTTGTCTCTCTCTGCCTTCCTGATTTGAAATGTGCATGTCTAGAGTTGCATCCTGGACCAGTTTCCCCACTGGTGACCTAACAATATATTAGACAAACTGCTTCAATGGTCAGACTGTTGAGGAGGCAGGGTAAACAACAATTACTCATTTCTGTTAGCAAGCTGCCTTCCCTTCCCACAGAAAGACACAGCGAGAAAATCAATACTAGCTGTACAGAACACATTATTGTAGGAGTATGACCAAAGAAGATAACTGTAGGTCCTATGTACAAAAAATGACCAGTATAAAACTCTGCCCATAAATAAATATTTATGACTAAAGATCTGGATTTAGTTGGAGGTGTTTAAATTACAAGATCTCAATTTTATAATCATGGCAAACAAGTCCTAAGAGCACAGACTGAAATGTAAACACCTGTTATAGTGATAGTGACTGAAGAATGCTCTAACATACACAAATAAGAAAAAAATAAAAGAGTATGTGATATGACAAGAAAAATCATCAGTAATTTATTTATGTTGTTCAACCATCGGTATAATTGATGAAACACTGATAATCTTCATCTACTAATAACTACAACTACTAATGAGAAATCTGTTGAACCAAGATGCATGCATCATATTTATTAACTTTCTGCATGACTGAATACTTCCATCTAGAACTTATTCCAGATTTTCCAGGCTTTGTTCTATCATGGAGCACTATGCTTCCTCACCACCATTCCAGGGCATGGCTGGATTGATGAAAATGAGACTGTGACATTTCCCACCTCTGCCTATATATGGAATTGGCCTGGATAGATACTCTCACAAGCAATCCCCCTTTTCAGATGAGGATCAAGTTGGCTACTGTAGCATTTACTACCAAGGTGTACCCAACTCCTGCTGTTAAGAGGGATTTTAGCAAAAGGTTAGCACTGAAGAGGGTTTTTTTTTTTGTCTCCCTCCTCTGCTACATGATCCATGAATAACTTCAGGGCATTCTCACCACATGTAGATTGACAAACTCTAGCACAGGCAAGTTCCTGGTCCATGGTTAAAACCTAAGCATTCTGATAGTATATCAATATAATATGCTTTCTGCCTGCCTTTTTGAGAAACTTTAATTCTAAACCAGGGATGGCAAAACTCTGTGACCTCAAAAGAGAGTTGCAATATTGCACTACTATCTTAAGACTTCCAGCGTACATCAAGCAGAACAGCCTATGTATAAGCAAACAAGTCATATATCTGTACATGTCTGCAAATAGCTGTTGGCCACATTATACTCTTAATGAAAAAATCTCAATGTCAGAACATCCACTAGGGCAATTCCCACCCTTGCTGGAAGCCCAGGAAGAATTTAGAAGGACTAAATGTACGGAAAGATTGACTTTTCAGTTTATAAAAACTCTCTCAGTTGTGGCCATGAAGGTGATGATTCCTTCTTTGGTAAAGGGCCTTAGCCTCACATGTTTTCATTATACCACCTATGCCTATTAAAAATGCACTTTAATTCAATGTGTAAAAACTTTAGAGTATTTTAAAGCTATGGACTGTGGAAAACATTGAGAGATCGGACCAGAATTCATATAGTATGTATTTAACTAGTTAGGTATCTATTTATTGATCTAATTTGTATGTTTATACAAAACACACAAATGTTATACAAAAAGGGTAGAGTAGCAGATGCTTTAAACAGATTAAATGTTATTTTTATATGTCTCTGAAGTCTGTGCCTCATACTAATACAATGGATTGGCAGAATTTTCTATTGTTCCACTTCAAAGCATGCAATTATATTACCTTAATTGGAAGCACTGATGTGTTTTCACCAAGGATGTTTATTTGTATTCTGACTACTGAGATATAAATATGGGAACATTTGCTATATTTAGATTAATACTGACATGAATTTTTGTTCTCTGCAGTTTATCTTACAAACTACCATACTGAGTTTATCTCTAATGCAAGAGCTATGAAATTAAGCTCATATAATCTAAAAAGTTTATATTGGGATCTCTGATTGACTGTATAGTTCAAGGAACTCGTTAACTGCAGAGTGCAATTGTAGAATCATAGTTAGGGTTGGAAAGGACCTTAAGATCATATAGTTCCAACACCCATGCCATGAGCAGGGACACCACCCACTAAAACATGTCACCCAAGACTCTGTCCAACCTGGCCTTGAACACTGCCACAGATGAAGCATTCACAGCTTCCTCAGGCAACCTGTTCCAGTGCCTCACCACCCTTTCAGTAAAGAACTTCCTTATATCTAACCTAAACTTCCCCTGTTTAAGTTTGAAATGGTTACTCTTTGTTCTATCTCTACAATCCCTAGTTAAGAGTCCCTCTAAAGCACTCCTCTAGGCCCCCTTCAGATACTAGAAGGCTGCTATGAGGTCTTCACACAACTTTCTCTTCTCCAGGCTGAACAGCCCAGCTTTCTCAGCCTATCTTCATATGGGAGGAGCTCCAGTTCCCTGATTATCCTCATGGTCCTCCTCTGGACTTCCTTCAACAGTTCCATGTCCTTTTTATGTCGAGGACACCAGAATTGCACACAATACTCTAAGTGGGGTCTCACAAGAGCAGAGTAGAGGGGCAGGATCACCTCCTTCAACCTGCTGGTCATGCTCCTTTTGGTGCAGCCCAGAAGCCCTGGGCTGTGAGCACACACTGCCAGCTCATGTTAAGTTTCTCATCAACCAACATCCCCTAGTCCTTCCGGGCAAGGCTGCTCTGAATCATTTCTCTGCCCAGCCTGTAGCTGTGCCTGGGATTGCTCCCACCCAGGTGTAAGACCTTGCACTTGTCATGGTTAAACTTCATGAGGTTGGCATCAGCCCACCTCGCAAACATGTCAAGGTCTCTCTGGATGGCATTCCTTCCCTCCAGCATATCAACCAAACCACAGAGCTTGGTGTCATCAGCTAACTTGCTGATGCCGCACTCAGTCCCACTGTCCATATCACTGACTAAGATGTTGAACAAGACCAGTCTCAACACTGATCCCTAAGCGACACCACTCACTGAGCCATTGACCAGAACTCTTTGCATGTGGCCATCCAGCCAATTCTTTATCCTGATCTGGTATCTGCTTTCCAGACAACATTCCTGTATTCTTCCCAGGCCATCTGCCCTTGCTTCCACCTTTTATAAGTTTCTTTTTTCCCCTCTAAGTTTTTTCAGCTGCTCCTTATCCATCCAAGGAGGTCTCCTGGCCCTCCTGCTGCACTTCCTTCTAGATGGCATGCAACACTCCTGAGGTTGAAGCAGGTAATCCTTGAATATCAACCAGTAGTCTTGGGCCCTCCTGCCGAAGATAACGCTTTATCCCATGGTAGCTTAGTAAGCAGATTCCTGAAGAGGCCAAAGTCTGTGCTCTTGAAGTCCAGGACAGTGAGCTTGCTGCATGCCCTTCTCATTGGGGATCTCAGACTTGACCATCTTGTGCTTGTTACAGCCAAGGCTGCCCTGGGGTGTCACATTTCCCACCAGTCTGTCCCTGTTGGTGAGCACAAGGTCAAGTATGGCACTTCTCCTTGTCAGCTCCTCTGTTACTTGTGAAGCTGTCTTCCACTCAATCGAGGAACCTCCTGGATTGCTTGTGCTGGGCTGTACTGTCCCTTCAACCGATATCAGGATAGTTGAAGCCTTCATGAGAACAAGGGCCTGCGAGCATGAGGCTGCTCCTATCTGTCTACAGAGTGCTTCATCCACAGAATTGCAGCCACAGTAATGTCTCCCATTGCTGCTCTCCCTTTAACCCTGGCCCGCAAACTCTGTTACTGATAACCTGTCTCCAGCCAGAGTTCCATACTCTCCAGCCTATTACTGACATAAATAGCTCCCTACCTGCCTGGCCTCTCTTTCCTAAAGAGCCTATAATTTTCCATTCCAACACTCCAGTCATAGGAGCCATCCCACCATGTTTCTGTGATGCCAATGATATCATATCCCTGTACACACAGCCATGTACATATCTCTAATGCCTCATGGTTATTCCCCATGCTGTGAGCATTTGCATAGAGGCGTCTGAGCCAAGCTACAAATGAAGCTGATTCATTGGCTGGAGCAACTGAAATATCTCTGTATCTCTCGAAGCATCTGTTACAGGTGTTGGCAACTGACAGTGTGTTGGGATAGATCAATGTCCCCACCTCCAATACATCTAGTTTAAAGCTTTCTTTTCAAGCCTGCCCAAATACCTCTTCCCCTTCTTTGTCAGATCAGCTCCACCAGCCTCCAGTAGACCTGGCCTTCAAATCAAGTCCCATGCTGTAAATAACCAAACCCCTGACTATAGCACCACTGTTCTAACCATTTATTAACCTGCCAAATCTGCCTGGGCTTTTCAAGGTCCTCTCCTCTGACACTGGAGGATTGATGAACAAACTGTCTGAGCTCCAGAGCCCCTAATCACCTCTCCCAGGACTCTGTAGTCTTTCTTAATGATTCCCAGACTGCTGCTGTCAGTATTCTTAGCACCCATACGAACGACTAGAAGTGGGTGATAGGTCTTACAAGACCAGGCAGCCTCTCAGCAACATCCCTGATCCAAGCCCCTGGTAAGCAACACACCTCCCTGGAAACTGGGTCACACCAACAGATGGGTGCCCCTGTGCCTTTCAGCTTCACCTACTACTATGACCCTTGGCTTTCTCCTGGAGGCACTAGTAGTGATCTTCTTTACTGGTGCATCAGCAAGATGCTCACTTTGGTGCGGTGTGCATTTCCGCATTAGCCCCCTGCACAAGTGCGAAGCTGATCTGGGTGGGGACACTGGATTTTGGAGGAAGTCTCTTGCTTTTAATTGTCCTCTTCCTCCTTTTTTTTTTGTTTGTTTTGGTATTTTTATTTATTTTTTTTTTTACTAGCTCCCAGCTTCTTCTATTAACATCCTCCTTTTCTGTACGCGCTATGGCGCTATGGTGGCCACTTGTGTCCTCTGCAACAGCCTGGGCCTCAGGCAACCAGCCCAGCTCCCTTTCAGCTTCCCTG
>JASSUY010032377.1:20730-41933 GCA_032466535.1 Forpus xanthops | reverse complement strand
GCCCCCTTCAGATACTGGAAGGCTGCTCTGAGGTCTCCACGCAGCCTTCTCTTCTCCAGGCTGAACAGCCCCAACTTGCTCAGCCTGTCTTCATATGGGAGGTGCTCCAGTCCCCTGATCATCCTCGTGGCCCTCATCTGGACTTGCTCCAACATTTCCGTGTCCTTTTTGTGGTGAGGACACCAGAACTGCACACAATATTCAAAGTGAAGTCTCACGAGAGCAGAGTAGAGGGGCAGGATCACCTCCCTCATTCTGCTGGTCATACTCCTTTTGACGCAGCCCAGGATACGATTGGCTTTCTGGGCTGCAAGCGCACACTGCCAGGCTTTGTTCTATGCAGTGTTCCAGTTGTTTTGATTTCAGCACAGTTAATCTAGGGAGAAATTATCCATCCTGTCTTGTGGAGATACTGAGGAACTAGAAGTCCATTAGCACTGAAATGTTGGTTGTATTGTTCTTTTGCAATTAGATTTTCGCTTACATCCTCAGACGAGAGATCAAAGATCCTGAGTGCAGACATTTGTCTAGGAAGTTCACTGAATGGGCTTATGGACCTGTACACTCATCCCTTTATGACCTGTCCTGTATAGACACATGTGAAAAAAATTCAGTGCTTGAGATTATTGCCTACAGCAGTGAAACCCCAGTGAGTATGCACCTCCTTGGCACTTTATTCGCTGTTGGGGAAGAGCTCCAGCTCTTTTGCCTTAATTCTATAAAACAGGAATCTCCTCTCCTGAGTTTAAAAGTACTAGAGGGAAATTTGCTGAAGATAAATACCACTGCTGTTTCCAGAGCCTACTATATACTGATCCCGTCAAAGATGCTTCTCTTTTTCCTTCCACTCAGAACCGTCATGAGATGCTGCTGGTGGAACCCCTTAACAGGTTGCTGCAAGACAAGTGGGACCGGTTTGTCAAACACTTGTTTTACTTCAACTTCTTTGTCTATACCATGCACATCATCATCCTCACTGCAGCAGCCTACTACAGACCTGTAGAGAAGAAAGAGAGGGTATGTTACTCTTGGCAGATATTAGGGGAACCACCCAGTGCGTGATATCCTAGATCTGCCTCCCATTTGAATGTGTGTTCCTAACATCAAGATTTTCCTCTTTCCAGAGGGTAGGGGGGAGGTTTTGACCCTGCTGTCTCCCAGGCTTGCACTCTTGCTGCAGCACATTCAGAAAATAATGTGTTCCCTCAAAAATACAGCTGCTTTCATCTGCTGGCATGGCCAGGTCTTTCCTATGCACAGTTCTGCTGAACATACCTATCTTTCTGTCTTACACAGCCTCCCTTCACATTTGGTCACAGCACTGGGGAATATTTTCGAGTGACAGGAGAGATCCTGAGTGTACTGGGAGGTCTCTATTTTTTTCTCAGAGGGGTAAGATATTTGAAACTTTTTCTTCTGCTATTTGGATTGGCGTAGGAGAAAATCAAACCTATGCCTTTCCTATTTATTAGCGTTGGCTGCTACAGTGATCCTTGTAGTTGAGAGGTACAAATCTTTTTTTCTTGGCCTTATTAGGATTTCTCCAGTTACTAATGAGCTAAGGTACAGTTTTGTCTATTGTATAAAAAATACCATCTTTAGAAGCCAGTGAGCATCTCGGTACAAGGCTTAAAAATGGGATGTTGCAAATAGCCAGGCCTCTATTAAAGATCAGCTGTCTTAGCTTAAAGGCCCCATGCTTCCTCTTGGCAGCCAATGAAGAGTGTACAGTAAACACAGTCCTCAAAATGATGACTGAATAGGTTGTTGTTTTCAAAAGAGGTGCCAGATGAAAGAGGAACCAAGTGTCACTGGAAAAGTCCTCCCTAGATCTTGTGCTGGTGTTGGTTTTGAGCTATTTTGGGAGATGCTTAATAGGTACC
This sequence comes from Forpus xanthops, assembly GCA_032466535.1. Taxonomy (NCBI): domain Eukaryota; kingdom Metazoa; phylum Chordata; class Aves; order Psittaciformes; family Psittacidae; genus Forpus; species Forpus xanthops. The sequence continues at coordinate 40,050 of JASSUY010032377.1, read as the reverse complement.
AGCTCCCTGGTATAGGTATCAGTGCTTCAATGCATTCACATGGGGTAATTAATCCTTCCATGGATGCAAACCTGGTCTTCATTCACCCTTGTTTTTTTAATTTCCAGATACAGTATTTCGTGCAGAGGCGCCCTTCATTCAGGACACTGGTAGTTGACAGCTACAGTGAGGTTCTTTTGTAAGCACCAATATCTTTGATTGCATTTCAGTGTGTGAGATCTGTAGCTTTGACTGAAGCCATTTGTAATTGGTAGATGCTTTGCTGTAATTTCCTGGGTCCTTACAAAATAATTGCCAGTGGATAACATAACGCTTGGAACAAGCAGATCTGGATCAGTCCTTGATCTGGAGGTAAAGCAAATAAAGTGTCTAAAGTTCAGTGACTCTGACATGCAGAAGAATTAGGAATAAATCTCCAGGTTGGGCTTGTAATCAAATGTATGCATTGGATGTGCAGAAATCCTCCTATTCCTGAAGGGGGCTTTGCCTCTCAATAATTTGTTCTGTTTCTCCTCCTATCTGGAGTGCAATTAAACAGGGGAATTTTATGTGTCTGTGGAAAGAGTGTGAGTGGAGTGCTGAAGAAACTGGTGTTTTCAAGTGCTTTTCCTCCCTCCAGTAACAAGGAAGAGCAGGGATGAGACTACAGGAATTTGTATGTGGGTGAGCCGAGTGGTTTGCAGAAGGAGTTGTAGAGTTTGAGAAGGGAAAGAAGGAAGGGAGAGGAAATGTCTTCCAAGGTTCCTTTGTGTTTTGGAGAATCCCTCATTCTTGCATTCGGACTATGCTTTTCTTTCAGTTTTGTTCACTCCTTGCTACTCCTGAGCTCTGTGGTGCTGTACTTCTGTGGCCAGGAACTGTATGTGGCTTCCATGGTCTTCTCCTTGGCGCTGGGCTGGGCAAACATGCTGTACTACACCCGTGGCTTCCAGCAGATGGGTATTTACTCTGTCATGATTGCCAAGGTTAGTTCAGTGGTGGTGAGGCCTGCAGAGCACTCAGGTTAGGACATTGCTGCCAACAGCCCTGTTTCCAGGAGAGAAGTTGCTGTATCTGTATCCATGATGTCAGTGGGAAATCTTACACCACTCTACTGCACTTTTCATTGTTTTCTGAATTAAATGATCCAATTTTAAGTTATGTAGAAAAATGTCCTGTTCCTCATCCATGTATTTTATGGTAGTTGTGGTATTGTTATTAGTCCCTGTGCTTCAAAATAACTACAGTTGCATAGGGGTGGATTAAAGTAGACTGACAACAGTACAGACTGGTGTGATGGGAAATGGCACAGCCTTCTATCAGGCGGAAATTTCTTTAGATATAGTTTAAATGTTACCAAACAGCGCAATTAGCTAAGAGGCAGTAGTTGGCTAATAAATCTCTATGCATGATGTAGACAGCTAGCCCAAGAGGGGAAGAAAGATGAAATTGTCTTAATGTGGTTTATCCTCACAAAGATGAAATTATTTGGCATGCATATGTCTTGCATGTGTAAACTGTTACATAAGTAACGGAGAAAAATGTTTTCTGTATTAAAGTTCTGTTATCTCAGCAGGATAAACAGCTGTTCAGTGCATGAACAACCACTCACAGAAAATGCCTTCTTGAGCTGAAGCAGTATTTTCTACTAGGCGCTTTTCTTTTGTAGTTTATATTCAAGCTCTAACAGTATAAAAATACTCTTTTTCCATCTTACAGATGATCCTTAGAGATTTATGTCGCTTCATGTTTGTCTATCTGGTATTCCTCTTGGGATTTTCTACAGGTAAGGTCATACTTGGAGTTGCTGTTTCTTACCTTACAGAATATCAGAAGATTTTATTTTCCAAGTGACTTTGACTTTGTTTCCAACTAAAACTAACAAATTGACGTTATTGCAAAAGTACCTCTTCAGAATAACAATTATCTGTAGTAGTTTCAGTCAGCTTTTCATCCCTGGGTCTCAAACAGCTTCGCAAAGCTGAAGGAAAAACAGCCATCCTGTTCTATGTAGTTAAAACTGAGACAAAACCTTCTGAGAGGGTGTCAGGCAAATATTTTATAGAGCAGTTTTTCTGGGGACAGTAACCATAAAGATAAAATGCCTTACGTTTATCTTCATTTTTTCATTGCTTGCAATAGAATTATGATTCCAAATTGTATTTTCATCTTGCATATGTGATTCCTCTTTTGCAACAGCCGTGGTGACTTTAATTGAAGATGACAATGAGGGGCAGGATACAAATAGCTCTGAATATTCCCGATGCTGCCATGTGAAACGAGGCCGCACATCCTACAACAGTCTGTATTATACCTGCTTGGAGCTCTTCAAGTTCACTATTGGGATGGGGGACCTGGAGTTCACAGAGAACTACAGATTCAAGTCAGTGTTTGTCATCCTTTTGGTTCTTTATGTCATCCTTACATACATCCTCCTGCTCAACATGCTTATTGCACTGATGGGGGAAACTGTGAGCAAAATTGCACAGGAGAGCAAGAGCATCTGGAAACTCCAGGTACATTGGTTCTGTGAGGCTGTTATCCAAGAAAGAGGGTATTGGGAATCGTAAGAAATTTTAGATGGAATCTTTAGGAACTGACAGGTATTTAAGTATCAGGTCACCGCTGCTTTCTGATTCCCCTGAACAGTTCCTAAACAAAGTATATTGGTTCCTTTTCCATGCATATTTGATGCTTTGCCTGAGCAGATGTTCCCAGTGTTCCAGAGGTGTTCAGGATTTAAGCAAATATGTACTTTTTTAATTGTTTGGGCTTTTGATGATGAAAAACCCTTATCAGACTATGGAGACAGGAATTACTCAAGGGGAAAAACAGTCTTTACCAGAATCTCAAAGGCATATCGGTTTTTGTTTGAGGTAAGAAAGGGAACTTAATAGTTCCAATCACAGGGCAGCAATTCAGAATTTTTAATGACATATTAACAGAAGGACTTTGAAACTGCAGCCTTTCAATGGTCTGTTTTCTTTTACCTGTAGAGAGCTATCACAATCTTGGATATTGAGAACAGCTACTTGAACTGTGTGAGGCGCTCGTTCCGGTCTGGGAAGCAAGTCTTGGTTGGGGTCACACCTGATGGCCAAGAAGATTACAGATGGTGCTTTAGGTAACCTATTTGTATGTCAAATGACCAGTCTTTTATAGACAAATAGCAATATGGTGTTTGATGATGGGGAAGCAGAACTTTTCCTGTGGAGCACTCTGAGAAGTAGTATACTGGCACTGTCTACAGTAATCAGTTTAATCTGTTTTCTGGGCTGGATCTGAGGCCTGAGAGGTGGCAGTTTGTGTTACAAACTCATTCTTGAGTGGTCTGGTGACCCTTAGAATAGATAATGCTTTTGTGTTCTCTCCTTAGGGTTGATGAAGTGAACTGGTCCACATGGAATACTAATTTGGGCATAATCAATGAAGACCCTGGGTGCTCTGGGGACCTCAAACGAAATCCCAGTTACTCTATTAAGCCTGGCAGAGGTGAGTGTTTCAGGAACCTAAATCCTAGAATGGGTTTGACACTGGTAACAGAAGCAACATCAATTAATTGTTAGAGGGCAGTCAGTTTTATGCACTTAATGATAATGGCAATAGGCAAGTTAATGGCATTTTTAGTCAGTAGAAAATGTAAAGGATTAAGTGGGCTCATTATTCACATAACAGTTTTACTCACTGGAATAGAAGCCCCATGGATTCATTATTCTCATTGTAGATTTTTACGAGGTATATAATGTGTGTAAATCTGGAGGAGATGGAACAGTGTGAAATAGCAGCCAGATAGCCAGGAAGGTACTTCAGAGACCCCAAGCCCTGCAGTTTGGGAGCTCAGCATCCAGCAGAGAAAAATTTAACTGTACAGTCAGTCTCTGCTGGTGTTTACCAGATGAAATATGTAAAGCTCATGGAACAGTATAGGGAAGAAAACCACAAAACCCTTTCTTCCTGCTTCTTTCTTCTTTCATCAGCTTCCTATTTAAACCACTTGCATAATTTCTTCTGTTTCTGTGGAGGGTAAAAAATTAACCACTCCTTTCCTTTTTAGTTTCAGGGAAAAACTGGAAAACATTGGTTCCACTTTTAAGAGATGGAAGCAGGAGAGAAGAGACACCAAAACTACCAGAAGAAGTCAAATTAAAACCTATTTTGGAACCTTATTATGAGCCAGAATATTCTGAGACGTTGAAGGAGTCACTTCCAAAGTCAGTCTAATCTTATTTTATTTTTAAGAAGATTAGTTATAGTTGCCTGTGTTGGTTCTCACAAGCAGGACAACTAAAGCACTTCATTCATAAGAATAGGGATTTTGGGGAAAAGATAGAGGATTAGGGTAATAACAGTGTGCAAGGATTCATGAAGTATGCTAAATAAACTACTTGTTTAAGCTCATGCCTTCATGGTTTTTTTTTAATATAAATCAGCATGAAACTACTGCTTGGTTTGTATTTACTTGGCTAGATATTTGCATCTAGGCTCTCTGTGAGGTGTTGGAAAGAGTTCTCATAGTTGTTTGGGTTTTTTTGTTTTGTTTTATAAAGAAATAAATTGAGATTTCCCCACACTTCAGAGCTGTCTGTAAGTGCACTTTTTTAGTGCAGATTTTTTTCCAGTCTTCATCCATTTCTTTTACTCTTTGCAAGTGCACTTGTGCATTTCTGAGATCTGAGCTGACATTTGCATTGGCTGTTAGCTACCAGCACCTTCAGTGAGATTTGCAGGATGGTGCCAGTGGTCAGGGGCTGTGGATATTCTGTCGACAACCTGAAAATAACAAAATCATAGAATCGTTAGGGTTGGAAAGAACCTTAAGATCATCCAGTTCCTACCCCCCTGCCAGGGGCAGGGACACCTCCCACTAAACCATACCACCCAAGGCTCCATCCAATCCAGCCTTGAACACCTAGAAAAAAATTGTTCTCACTTGATACAGAACAGAGTGGATTTAATACTTTCTGTCTGCTTTTCGCTTCTCTTTCTTGTCTTAAAAGGTATTTTTATGAGCAGTTACAGCCCCTGATTTGGTGGCTCTGCAGCCTCAAGACCCAAACTGTTACAAAACTGGAGAAGGAGGTATATAAAAGAGCAGTAAAAATCAGCAAGAGCCCAGAGATAACGTTCCTATGAGGAATGCTTCTTGGAAAGCAGATAAATAAATGGGGACACGGGGAAAGAAAACAAAAACAATGTATAATCTAGAGATGTTGTTATTATTCTCTCATAACACAACAACAAATATACTCTGTGAAATTTTAAAGGTTGACTAGTCAAAATCAATGAAATAAATGTTTCTCTTACACTGTCTGAGTAAGCATCAAAATTTGCAGTTACTGTTACTGAGACTGAAGGCTTAACAAGATCCCAAATTTGACATTTATTTAGATAACAGATGAACTTTGCACAAAGTAAGAGATAGTGGTTTATAGAGAATATATGTTTCAAAGGTCAGATGTATAATAATATATAACAATAATAATCTTGAAATTAGAAAGGTTTTGTTCTTGACTTTGACAGCAACCACACGGGGAAGGAAATCTGGTGCTGGAAATCCATGTGGCTGGATTATAAAGAGAATAAGGAACAATGTCTGAGAGAGAAAATTAGGCAGCTGTTCAAAAGCTACAGATAGGAGCCCTGGAAAAAGAGGAAACAGTAGGAGGAACTTTGGCATCCTCTTGAAAAGTGGCTGGCCAGAAAGGAACTAAGGATTAGAAAATTTGTCCTATAGGCAGCTGGCCCAATATTTCGGTACTGGACCTGTGCAGCTGTGTTGAGCAAGAAAAGGTAAATTGTTTTACCTTCTTTCCTTGCTATGTATAACTAAAGCACTTAACAGCCTTTAATGCCTGATTAAAGCATGCATATACAAGTATCCTTAAGCTAACAAGGTTTTTAACCATGTTTCAGGTCAAGTATGTGCACTGTTTTGATGGTTGTGTTTGTAGTACAGTTGTGCTAAACTTCTGCTGTGAAATTGGGCCAGGGCATGCAGCTTTTGCCAGGGAAAGCTGTCATGCTTGGCCTGTGCCACATGCAAAGACTGCGGTCAAGGAACATTCATGTGAGTCACTGAAGTTGAAGAGTTGTACATACACTGGAGGGGTCAGTTGCCAATTATTGGGAAAACTGGAAATTAAAGACATAGGAAGTTGAGTCAACTATTGAAAGATAATTTTCATCAATATATCCCGTAATGTTTCTGCATTTAGTAAGATACTGAAATACATTCTTAAAGAGAAGCAATTACTGTACTTACATCCAGACTGCCCTTCACTGCTAGCACTTGTTAGATGAAGTTTTGGGTTATTTGAAATCAGGTTTTTTACTAGGGCTAGGATTTTTCAGTGCTCCTTTCTTACAGGGTGCCCCAGCAATATTTTACAACAAAACCTTTAAGCATCCAGCTGCTTTATTCGAAATAGTAGCACCACCTAGAGGTCTTCTTTCTTTTGTTAACATAATTTAGGACATATGTAAGTTTATTTTCATAGAGTTTGTAGAATGCAACCAGAAAAACTTCCTAAAGGATTTGAAAGAATTCCTTGAGGAAAACAGAATAATCAGCATTTAAACCCAACAAGTTTTGTTTCTTGGACAAGAAAACCACAAAGGATGTTTAAAGTAGGTGTGTTCAATGGCATACCATTGCAAAGGTGTATCTAAACAGCTGGTAGAAGTCTCTATATAGTTTCCACTCAGGGCTTCATTATGCTCCACACTGAATGTCGCAAGAGATGGCCCACATGTAAAACAGTACAGCTGGGTAGACAAGACAGGCTGAGACAGTGAAATAACTTACTATTAAAGCTATTAAGAATAAATGTAGAAAAGGGCTGACCAGAAAAACATAGTTGATTGCCTTCATGCCTTTGTGAACCAAGGCAAATCTATGCTTGAAAGCACAGCAGGATCATGATATAGCTGGAAAGCATTCATAAAATTCCTGTATTCCCTGGGAGGGATTCATTTCCCATAATTATTAGCTTGGGTCTACCCAAGTCTACTTAATCCATTGCTTAAATTCCACCTTGATTTACATCAAGTGTTTATCCAGAAGGACAGATCAGCTGCCCTGAGTCTCCTGAACAGATCATCTACTTCTGCCTTCCTGTCCCTTTCTGCTCCAAGTTTATAAAGATTGGAAGGAACTTGTTAATGCAAACCAGAGATGCTGGAATTCAGAGTGAAAACATACATCAGTACAATGCTGTGGTTAAAAATGTAAATGTCCTGTAGCTATGGGATAGGGCAGTGCTGGTGGGGCTTGTGGTTGCATTTTTTAAGTCCCTTGATCTTTTTCTGGGAAGCAAACAAAATTATCCCACTTTTCTAGAGTGAGTTATTACTAACCTCTCAATTTCCAGCTATGTATCACTTAATTACTGCGATGGGCAGAATTTTTTTTCCTACAGATGGAGAGGTTAAGCTTGGCAGGGACTCCAGTCTGGTGTTGAGCACATTTATTCAGACTCAGCAGGTCAGGGCTCTGTTGGCCACAGTTTACTTCATCCTTTCATCTTCCTTCCACCTGGGTGCGTAGAATTGCCTTTGGAAATGGAGGTGTGTCTCTGTTCAGGCAGTCTGAGTGTGATGCCTGAGGAGGATGTACTTATTCTTAAGGGAAGGAGAGTACAAAGACTCACTCTCACAGTAGATGGCTGCAATTAACCCCTAGGAAAGAGGTGGTGTGTCAAGAAGTATTTGTGCTTTAAGAATAGGTTTTCTAGGTCCAGCACCTTCCTGTTTCTACTGCTAGCCACCTCCACTGCCTGAGGAGCATGGCTTTCCAGTTGAGTATCTTTACTTGTGTCGTTTTGTTGAGGCTCTGCTCACCTTGGCAGACAGATTTTGCATGATCCTGCAGATTCCGTGTCTTGAGTGCTTGGAGACGTTTAGTTTGAAGTTTGCATAGTTCACACTGAACATGGTTAGAAACTGCAGTAGTTTCCATGAGGCTTGTAGGTGGTAAAAAATTGTCCTCTCACAGTTATTAGGCACATTAATTTCTGTCTAAACTAAGTGCTTAATATGAGATGATCAGGTTTGACAATGTATATATCCACCAGCTCCCAGTAATCTCAGTGGGACAAAAGCACAAAAAATGAAGGCTGTTAATGTGCTCACATCCTGTCTGTGGGTGATGACTGTAATTAGCAATAATTGCAAACGTGTGGGATGGGAGACTGCAAGATGTGAGCTGGACAAAGGTGAGTTGTCCTGCACTTCACTGTGAGTTGAAAATAGACTGAGGAACACATGGAAAAGCAAAATATGATCTCCGTATTTTACAGTGTTGCCCTACCTGAGATGCAGCTTATCTACTTAGCCATGCAGACTGTTGTGTCTTCCAAGATCCAGTAATTTCTGAATTAGCTGAGAAAAATACACATTCTACACAATAAAACTTGGAGCCCCGCAGCCTCTTGTTTGTGCCCTCTGCCACTGCGGGCACTGGAGCCTGGATAGCCCTTGTCCTAATTAAACATTAACATTAATCTCCTCTCAGGCAGCACATTGGTAGTTTTTAAAGGGGTCCATGAAGACACCAGGGCCCACAAGAGGGCCCCCATGCCATGTGTAGGCATGCTGCCTAGTCTCTGTGAGGTACTCCATAACTGATTTGTCCCAGGAAAGCCACTCTCCCTCTGATCCACTGTCTTGCTTTGCAGCGTCTGATCAAATTCATTATGCAGAATCATGTTTATCTTTGTCAAATACCAGCTAATCCTGTCACCTTCTGAGGCATCTGTATTGTGCTAGCACATGCATCTTTGCTGAGTCCTCAATATTCAAAAATCCACAGTGTGTGCCCAGCAACTGCTGCTGTGCTACAAAACACGGGATCCTCCCAGCCCCATAGCCTGAAGGGATAAAGTCAGTGGATTCAGTTTACGAGGCTTGAAGTTTTCAGACCCCCATCAATAGGAACTTTATACAGTGGGGTTTTTTTTGAACAAATTGTTTTGCTAAATCTTCCAAACCCAAAAAAGCCCATGTTCATTAAAAATCCCAGATATGCTGATGTTCAGAGCAACCCGCTGTCAGACAGAGTCTTGGATATTTAACACAAGCCTGCATGTTTTGGTGCATGAAAGAGAATCCTCTTGCAGTGAAGAATATTTCTTATAAATCTTTCTTGCTCCATTAGGCAGCAGACATGGATTTACTGGGGCCTAGGAGGAAGAGGTCTTATTTGATGCTGCCAGATGCAGTATAGACATATTGGATCATCTTGATGTGGTTACAAGGCTCTGAAGCGCTTTCCATCACCCACACCATGCAGACTGGGATTCCTTCTGACTCTGGCATAGTTTCCACAGAGAAAACCTGGACCAAATTTCCCCTACATCAGATGTTAAACTGTACAAAGCAATTCAGAATACGTAGTGGAGAGTACCCTATTACTCTGGGGAGGAAGAGCAACCAAATGACCTCACTGGACTTCCTCTTTTTCTGGTGTGTTTGTGATACTGTGGCAGAGTTACTTCACTATTAGTAACACTTCCTGTTTCAATAGGCAGGCCATGGGTGGACATGAGGAGACGTAAACATTTACAGAATCACTGTGGTTCAGACTTCATCATCATCCAGGACAGTACTTCTTGGTCACTGTTACAGTCAGCCTTTAAAATCAACATTTTAGTCACCAGAATGTTGGCATGAAGACTCCTGTCACCTGGAATTGCCATGTCAGCTGGCTACTCCCAATTACAGGAACTGAAAGGAAGGCTTCTACTCACTCTGCCGGTGAGAGCAGTTTTAAGCTATGTCACTAAGTCAGAGTAATTTGTTTCCAAGCTGACATTGTAGGTTTAGCCCAGACAGTTTCTCTTATTCCAAAGGAGAATGTGGATAATGAACCACTTAAAGAAAAGGGATCATGTCCTCAGTTCCTGTTAGTCAGAGGGGAGAAGCCAACAGTGTTTAACTGGCATAGAGGAAGACACAAGGAAGACAATGTCCCTCACTACCAGAAAGATATAGAAGAGCGGCATTTAGGGCTGGAAATAGGTAGAGGTTTCTCAAGAGACTTATTTTTGAGGAAAAGTTAAAGTAGTTAGCTTTACCTTAGCTAAGCACTGAATAACAGAAGATTGAGCATTGTCAAAGAGAGGTGATGATTTGCACAGTAAAAAGGGTTTTTATTAGAATAAAGGGTTGAAATTGAGACAGAAAAAATATATCCTGAAAAGATCTTTCTATGAGGCACATACAATGTGTGTCTGCCCAAAGAACTCCCTTCAGAAACACCGGAAATTGCAAATTTCAGCCCACATAAGAAAATATTTCTAGTGCCATCCTGACTGCAGCAGATTTTAGGCCTCCTGTTTTGGGGAACTAAAGTATCTGAGGGCTCATTTCAACTGGCAGATGTTCACCTGCAATTTTGCTTCACTTATTTCCCAGGAAGACCTTGATGGAAAGTGGAAGGGGCTTGCATGGACTTTATTTTCGTTTAGTTAGTGAGTGCCTCATATAGTTGATGCAAAGTTTACCTCTCAGTGTAAGACCTGATAAGTGGGCAAATTTTTGTTCCCATCATATTTTTTACAGGTCTAACCAGGTCTTTGGAGGGGGGAGGGAAAAGAATTATTCCCCAGATTTAGATGGATGACACAGATAAAAATCTATTCATTTTAAACAGGGAAATTTGAAGTTCTTAAAATCAAATGACTGAACTATTAGTTCCACCTGAAATTATTACAACGTTAAGGTTCCTCCCCAGTTTTGGTGATCACCCTCCAAAGAGTACTTGAGTCAACAGTACAGACTTGAGCTAAAAAAATGTAGCATATAGGTGGGGCATGCTTTCTTCACAGTGTATTCCTCGAGGCATTTTCATATTGCTTAATTCTCTTGTGCTGCTAAGTATTACCAGAAACTATGCACCACAACTGAAGGTTTACTGAGGGTGCAAACTCATGCTGGAATCTTTGGAGAACTACCCTGACCTGGTTGGGACTATGAGACTCAGGACAGCCAAGCAAAGTTTGTGCTTTGGAAGACCTCAGTGAAGTGTTACATATTGTTTCACCCAGGAGACATGGCACCCTCCCCAGAATTAATGAGTGCCTATCTCATGGTCTTAAAGCTGGTTTTATTTTTTTCCTCAGATAGAAACCTCAAAAGGTTGCAGACCCATGTGGGCCTCCACCACTGTCCCTGCATAGCCTGTGACCTACAGCAGCAGCAGACAGTGCATGCACACAGGACAGGAACAAGAAGTACCCAATACTCCACTTTTATAGAGTGATGACTGGCAAAGATCTTTGTAGCTTTGCACTGTTACTTTTTGCCTTAGGAGTAGCAGGGGATACTGACAAGAGCACAGTTGCGGGAGACACAGGAAGTGACGGAGTCATTCTTGCCATTGCTTATTTTTGTCTTGTGCTTATTACAGTCCCCTGTAACTTTGCCAACAGAAGGGATAACTATGACCTCAAGTCAAATAGTGAGGCCACTTAAGTAAAGTGGATTTTTACTATATTTATTTCATCTTACCCATGACTGAGCCCACCCCTGCATGTGGAAGTAGCCAAAGGTGCAAGAGTTAGAGAGATTCATGTGGCAGTGAGCGCACTATCATTTGTAGAAAGAGTGTAATAACAGAGGAAGGAAGGCAGCTTTGTTTCTTTGGGAAGGGGGGGGTGAGTAGGAGCTGAGACATAAGATTAGCTTGTCTCTGTTCTTTTGTTCTCTTAGTGTATATATTGGAGTAGTCCCAGTGAGCTCTGACTGTGATTCAGCAGGATGCTGCTATGCTGGGTGTTTCTCAAGTGCAGAATGCAATGTTCATGTTCTCAAGCTTAGCTATAGAAAGGAAGACACAGCAGAGATGAACTAGGGAGTGTCATGAGCAGTGTTATTCACTGTGATAGGCAGGAATCTCTGGGATCAGCACTGCAGCTGGAGAAAGCTGCTTGAATTGGGTCCAGAAAACATCGTTTGGAGGAACAGGAAATAGGGTGTCTGGCTGTTGGGGAATTTGGGCTGTCCCAACAATAATGCTGTTCCTTTGGGTTTTTTTGCCTGAACAAAAGAACAAGCTGCATCATGTCATAGTTGCAGGAATACATTTGTGATGGGGGCTTCAGTAACTCTTTATCCTTTTGTGAATGGGACAGTTCTTTTATGCCAGGAAACTCTGGGGAGTAAAATCTCCAGTCATGTGCATTATGCAAACGTGCATAACAATATTGCTAAAGAGGCTGACTTGTCCCTGCAGCCTGCGCTATACTGGTAAGTGATACCCCAGTGTTTCCCCGTAATGAATTTCCACAGAGTTGTCTCCTGTTAAGTGATAGTCAAACACTTACAGGCTAATTCATTTCTCTGTTGCTCAGCTGCACAACACAATCTCATCTCACAGTTCATGAGCATAATCCTGAAATGTTTGCAAGTGCTATTCAGTTGTCTGGAGCAGCGTGAAAAGCTCTTCATATGTGTGTGTAGCAGCACACAGATATGATCCTAGAACAAGTTTGAGTGGAGGAATGAGGAGAGCATTTTATCAGAGATAATACTGCCGAAGCTATGTACTTGAAGAGCGGTCAGGTGTATGCTGGTTGAATACTACAAACTGCAGTCTTTGAAAATATTTCCTAACCACTTGAGATATAGCACAGTGTGTGTCCAGAAGTGTGAGCATGGTAAAAACAAACTCATACAGATTTTTGCTGATCTTCAAAGTCCCTTATTTCTCATCTCTCAGAGTAAAAATAGCTAAATAACTAGTGAGAAATAGAACATGTTATTTTAACATAATCTATAAAACAAGGAACCATTTGGTGAAAAATCAAGTATAATTAATAAAAACATCTTAATTCATCTACAGAGCTGGCTGGATATATCTCTAAGATGGGGACATGCTGACATGCAGGTTAAAGGAAGGTTTTTTTCAGCTGGGGTGATATTTGTATTGAAATATTGCAAAACCAGAAAAACAGCCTTTAAAAAGCCATGTGCATCAACGAATTCAGGTAGAAATCTATGTGATTTCAGACTTCTCTTATAGGGAAGAATGAGAGGCAGTAACACTGATCCATTAAGCAATAGTTGCATTAGTTTTTCCTTATAAATTTTCTTTAAAATGCCCTGTGAAGGCAAGTGCTAAGGATCAACGTCAATCTGTTGGTTTAAGATGGAATGACGGAAGATGGAATGACATGGCTTTTTTTCTGATACAGTATTTTCTGGAAATATAAGAGATTGGTTGCAAAGGGGACAACTGACTGCTTATCATAACTAATTGAAGAGAAATCAGTAACATGAAACCTCTCAGTGCTGGGGACTGCAAATTCAGAGTTCAGTATTATCAAGTAAGCCAGTAAGATCAGGAGAGTTTTGCCTTGCTACCTGTGGAATGGCTGCAGCATTTACACTCTTAAAACACAAGATTGGCAGCAAAGCAACATTTCTGAGCCCTTACTGGGGTAGCACTGTGACCATACTGTTGTGACTTGCCTATTTTCTCCTGCTTCCTTCCTTCTCTCTATCTGGCTAAAAGTTAGCTGGAAAAACTGACAAAAAATGGTAGTATCTTACCCATTTTATCATACCTTACAGAAGTCATATGGGTTTTCAACATAAACTATACTACTAGCAGCAAATGCATGTATGTTCTTTTAAACAATATTCTTGAGGCTGTCTTGTGGATTCTTCCCACAACAGATCAACAACTCTGAATCCTTTTCCACAGAAACAAAGAGAATTTAAATGTACTTTCTCCTCAGTGAAAAATCGTGAAAGACTTTTGTGCATCAATTAAACACTATGCTCAGGGGAACTGGGCTGCTACTGGTAGTTGGCATGCAGTGTTTTAATATTTAGGCTGTGGATTGTTTTTAAGGAGCTTAGGGAGTGGAATGCTGACAATAAGTAATTTACAATTATCCTGGCTGTTACCTATTAAAAATGCTCTTTAAACAATAGCTTTTCCCCTTAGTGAAAAATCACAGAATTAAATCTAAAACCTGACTAACTTCTAATGCAAGTTTAACTGGGATCATGTCATGTACCAGCAGAACAGAAATGCAGCTCTGTCTTGCTGATGTCAGATGGCAGATCTCCAAATGCTCAATCCCTCCCATCTGGGGTTTCCTTCATCTTGTTCATTTTAGTTTCTAGTTGCTAGAGAAACAAAATAATGAATGCCAAACAGGGCTTCTGCTGCTTATTTGTACTCCCTCATACTATCCAAAGATAATGTTTTCAGGTAATTTTTCACAGGAGATGCATGTCTTGTTACTAATGTTCATGACCTTTATGGCATCTCTGTTAGTAACTGAAGCAGCTGGTAACTGTCATAAAACTCTATAAAATAGTTTGCATGGCAGTGGTGGAGCCTATTGCAAAACCTTCCATGGCTCCTGAAAAATGCTAGCCTTGTCAGATATCTCAGGGTGGAGCATGCCTGGGAACATAAAGGTTAAGCAGGTTAATGATTAAAACTGTAAGAAGATGTTTGCACAGATGTGACTTACTGTAGTTCTGCCTCTTATTTCCTGACTCTTAAGTGTGTCCTTAAAAATAGCTCAGTTCAAGCTCACAACACCTGTGTGTAATGCGTGCAGTTCTTACCTGTTTTCAGGAAGATTAGCTAGAAACAGTCTGGGCTCAAGTTTCCTAAATCAGACAATTGCACAGAAAAGACTGCACTTGGGTTTAGTCAAGTGTGTTGGGTTTGAGTCAAGGCTGTCCTCATAATGGAACAAGAAGCTGTTAACATGGAACAGGCAGGATGAAGTTTAATTCTCGTGCATGTGAACTGCTGCTGCTTATACAATCTTGTACACCTTTTCATAGGCAGGTTTGAAACAAGGCTTTGCCTCTCTTGCTGTAGCTTGTCCCAGTTTTCCTTTTTGGATAACTGCCATTACATTATGAATAGACCGCACTGCTAGGTCCTGTATTCTGCTAAACCACACAGATCTGGGTGCTTTCAGATATACCTGCTTTCTGAGTTCAAAGTGCTGCTTGCTGTCATACTCATTTTCTCTCTTTAGCAAAAGAATTTAAGTGGTCCCTTACTGTGGTTAATATGAGAGTTAAAGGAAGAGTCCTCAAATGCACCTTCACCCAGATATAATCTAATTTTTCCTATTTTCACATTTCCATCCTCAGAGTGACTTCAATTTAAGTCTCTCACACTCTGTGTTGAGAACTAAGCTGATGTTCTCCCAGGCAAGATTAAATGGCAGTGTTCAGTCCTTGTTCCATCAAAGCAACTGACTCCAGTTTATAGCATATTAGCATAGGCACAGTCATTTGACAAGATGTGAATAACCTTCCTGGCAAAGAGTTTGGCATATAACATCAGAAATTTGCGTCAGGCAGAGCTGGATGCGTGCTCAGCGCAATCCAACCAGAGGTATCCCCAATGCCAAATCAAACTGGCCTACGCATGGCCCGTTTCACCACACTGCTTGTGGGAAGCTGATTCATTACCAGAAACAGTGTCTGCTCCTGGAATTTCCCACAGCAGATTTGAGACCAGTGTAATACCCAGCAGTCCTGTTTTCAAAGGTATCTACTTGATGAACTGGAGGAGTTTACCTGCAGTTTGTAGATGTATTTTAAAGCCATATTTTTCAGATTAAAATATCTGGTTCTAGGTCTTAGTATCTTAGGTTATTTTTGAGTTTATTTACAAATTTTTGATATACCTCCTACCAAATTTAACTCTTCCCTTATCTACAGCTGGAGGAAGCTTCCTACATTTGCTGGCCTATGTAGTTCCCCTTGAATTCCTTTCTGTTAATCAAGTAAAGGCCAGCAGCTGTAAGTACATCTTTTAGGCCTCACTGCAAAGACATACAAGTGTTAAACATACTATTTCTGGTGATAATACGAAGACTATAAAAAGAGCAGAAGTACTGATGGTCACTTTTCTGGCATCTCCCAAAAGAGAAGTCTGCATTAACTATTGCTCAACACCTTAAAACTAGCAAAGCTGAAAAAAAGCCATTCCCTGTAGCTGGCACAGCAAGAAGTAACACCAGTACTTACGTTTATGGAAACAGGCATGTTTATATTCTCACCAACCCTGAGGGTATGCATTCATCAGCAACTATTATATATAGGGAAAGATCTAAACACGCCCACCACATTTCCACTGACATTATCACTGTGCAAGTGTAAGGTTTTCTAAGGCCACTTCTACTTTTTCAAAGTAATAGCAAACAGTTTTGCTTTCTGTAACACTTAGCATGATCATTTTCTCATTTTTCCTTTGCTTTCTGAGTAGTTCCATAGTATATAATAAACTAAGCATGACATAAAGGGATGTAATTTACAACCCAAATGCATATGCATAACCATTTTCTTTTGAAAAAAGTATGTAAACTGCAGAGCAGTGATCGTTTCAGATATTCTACTGCTTGTACTAAGTCATCCATCAGCGACTCAGTTTTAGTAACATTTCAGTGTATAATTATTGTGTGTGTGTGTGTGTCATCCACTTTGGCACCCATGAATTAGAGTTTGTTGTCTAGCAAGTTTCTCTCTGCTCCCTAATTTCAGACGTAGCAAACCCTGTAAGGAGGCAGTCCACCAGCGCTGAACTTACCTGTGCTTTCCAACACCTGAGCAACCCGGATGACTGAAGAAGGGTGGTTTTACGTTTTTAGGATAGTTTTGAGCTGGAATATAGTTCTACCCATTTGGCAAATGAGCTGGTTTGAATGTCGCAGTGTCAGCAGGCACATGTTTTGAACTTCGTCTCTACAACTCTGAGGTGCTTTGTCTACACTGAAATGCCAGTTTCGTAAGCAGGGTAAGTTCTCTGGGAGCTTCTGTGGGTGTCCGGTGTAGTTGTGATGCTTTTGTAGAGAGTGAAATCTTCAAGAGACTAAGACTAAACCCGTCTTTTAAATGGAGGATGCTTTTCTGTTGCACTTGTATCTGTTTTTCTGGTTTATAAATCTTTTTCCTGAGCCGTGCCATGCTGACTCCTTGGGCATTCAGAAGTAAAGAAAGACCTATTTTCATTCATATTTCTTGCCCTGTTATGCTGTTACACTTCCTCATTTCTATGCCAAAGGGATTCAAAATGTACTATCATACAAGCTAAACATATATGATACATTTCCACTGAAAGTTTGCTACTGCGGTGGCTTTTGAAAGTGAAATACCTAGTTTAGTAGAATAGTTTTTACTTCAACTCAGTAAAATGACTTCATTTGATTTAATTCTGAGATAGATAAATCACCTTTAAGGTGTTTTCCTCAGAGAAAAACACTGCTTTTCAGAGTTTTCTACAATTTCTGTTAGGAAAAACCTTCATAGGAAAGAACGGATTTCTTACCAAGAAGAAAATGTCTTTTAGATAGTACCTGATGTCTACAAATGCCCCTAAATGTTTAAAAATCTCACAGATTTAAGGCATTAAGCTCTTTCTATCAAATTTAAATTTCTGCTGATAGGATTTGTATACCATAAATAGTGCACAAAAGTAAAAATGAAGTTTTATCAACTTTCCCCTGGGGAGGAGGGGATTTCTTTTTTATGAGCTCATAAGAATTAGGTCATAGGTGCTGGAAAGCATCATGGTATGTACTATGGATGTTTGAAAGATCCCATGAATGAAACAGCTCTTGTAGTCACTCCCATTCCTCTGTCCCTTCAGAAAAGACCTCTGTCCCAGGATACCACAGCTGAGTCTTTTGACTTGTAGGATTCTGTTGTTAGCCTCTATGCTTACACTGTTATTGAGCTAAAAAGCTATAGATATGTATGATATTTTTTGTTCTTAGATAAGCACGAGTTGAGTCTGTGATAGTGTGTAAAGTGCCACTCATGTAGGAGTTACTGAGTCAATTCACCACTGCAGTTGCACACTCTCTTCCCACCACACTGGAGGTGAGATACTAAGTCCTCAGTGTCTTCAGAATTCCTTTCCAAGTAATTCTTGTTACTGTAAATCGAGGTAGTACTTTTGTATCACTGCCCACTTCAAATAAGCCACCTCTCTGGTGACCTGTAAGTAGCAATTAACTAATAATGGGAGTAGAAAATAGTTACAATAATAGAAGACAGTCCATATCAGGTTACTCAAGCTATACTACTTATGATTTTACGTTCTTCAGACTGTTGCACTATTTTGCTCCATATGTCATAGATTACAGAAAATGATAGTGCATTGGAAGATCATGATGAAAGCCCTTGCTAAGTTTTCATCTAAGTGTACAATTAATCATGATTAAAAGTGAGAAACAGACGCTACCTCAGCACTGTAGCAAGGAATTTCAACTGTTTGCCTGCAGTTATTTACTTGTGCAGCCTCCAAGATCTCATTTAAAATAGTCCTTGTAGCTGACATCACACAGTCAACTCTATATGCATTTGAAAGCTGCAGTACTTATAAACAGAAGTGAATCTTTCCTCTTTTTCCTTCCCAAGTTGTTTCCATCAATAGTAATTTAGTAGTCCTTCATCATCCAATACAACTTCAACACTATCTTTGACTCTTTTCACCTCACCTATATGATGTAGCCTGCTCTGAAGCCGCTGCTAAAATCTCTGTGGTGACAACTGGCTGCAGATGGCCCACACAGAAATGTGTTGCTATATCTGAGCAGCTCCAGCATTGCTCACAAATGAGAGGCTCTTCCCATTGTGTGCCTCAGAGATTTTAACCTTGGTCTTAATTTTGCCAACACTTCCTACCACTCTTTGATCCATCCAGCTTCACACACCTACCTGCTGTGCTCTTCTCAACTTGGCAACTACTTTTGCTAATGCATTTTTTAACCTATTAATCTGGTTTTGACTATTCTCTTCCTTTAAAATAACTTCTTTTGTGAAGCTACTTAATGCCCAACTCCATCTTATTCTAGTCCACTTACATTTGATTTATACCAAGTAGATGTCAAGAGACATTTGTCTTTTCTTCTGGATGGGAAATATCTTTGCTCATAAACTGCTGTGTATTCTTAAAGTACTTGGTAAGAAGTGAATAGCAGAATTATTTATAAACTAAGCAAGAGAACAGTCATTTGTTTAAGCTGTGTTAAGATTAAATGTTTGTCAGGGTATTCACTGCTACAACATGCATCTGAAGACTACATGAATTGCATTTTCAAAGGCATAGATAAACCACTTTTTACTACCTCAGATATATAATATCCAAGGTTAGTTCTTCAGTGTATTTACTGGAGAGAAAGCTACGGTGTGTTTTGTATGCAAGTGTACCAAGTAAATCATATTTGACTTTTATAAATTATTTCTGTTAAAAATTACCAGCTCTAAGAAAAGTATCATATGCTGAGACTGCGAGAACCAGAGCCACAACTCTGAGAGCAAGTAAATCTGCATTGTAACGAGTGGCTATTAATC
>JASSUY010032377.1:0-15825 GCA_032466535.1 Forpus xanthops | reverse complement strand
GGCAGTGTTCAAGGCCGGGTTGGACATAGCCTTGGGTGGCATGGTTTAGTGAGAGGTGTCCCTGCCCATGGCAGGGGATTGGAACTAGGTGATCTTAAAGTCCTTTCCAACCCTAACTATTCTATGATTCTATGATCATCTAGTTCCAACCCCCGTGCCATGGGTAGGGACACCTCTCACTAAACCATGTGTTGCCTTTTCTCTGCTGTTTAAAATTTAATTTATTTTTCCTATAAATAGTTAAATGTCATGCACTGACTGGCAGGATTACACATTCAGTCCTGCTTGGTGGAAATGCCTGATGTCATTTAACATGTGACCTTTCAAACCTTCTGACTTAATGATTATCACTGCTGATGGGTTTGAAATGCTCCATCCTGATGGCTCCTGGCTGGAGAAACAGGAACTAGAATGCAGTAGATTAAAAAGTGTGTGTGTGAGTGTCTGTATGGCTGTTCAAGAAATATCTGGTTTTCACAGAAGTTGGATGCAAGGATGTTCTAAGGCTGCTGGGGTAACTGCTTAGACATGTCAGGATCTGATGCCATGTCTTCTAAAAATATCTTGGGATCTTTTGCCCGTCTGCCAGCATGAAAGTGCTGGGCATGGTGTGGGAGGTTGGGATTCCTCCCGGGGAAAATAGACAAGCCTCTATTCCAGTGTCTTGTTAGGTACAATGTCAGAAAATATAAACCAAGCTTGCTATCTTTACTGAAATTTTCTTAAATTCACTCTGTTCTACAGTTCGCACTTTTTCCTGGAGATTGATGGATTTGAAAGCAATGCAACTCCAAATAATACATCTCCCCCTGTGTTTTCAAAACCAATGGATTCCAATATTCGTCCATGGTAAGTTATAGATGCATATGCGGTAGTCATACTGCAGTTATATCTACTTTCTTTTCAGAGGCTATTCTTTATTTCTCCTTAGACTTCAGAGCTAAAATTTCACATGCCTTCTTTTAGCTTTTGGTCATTTCAAAGATAGCACTCCATTGGAGGTCAGCTGTTACTAGATGATTTATCTTTGAGTTTATCTGCTTCTGTCATTTACACTGAATAAATCAGGCCTCAGATTTGAATACATTTAAAATTGCTAGTCTTTTTTCTTTTTTTATATCTAAACCTTATTTATGATATATAAGGTTGAACTCCATGCACCCATTCATGTCCTTTTTTTACTTCATGAAGACCACAGCTTAGTTTAGCAAACCCTATTCCCAGCTGTGTGCTGACATCCTCTCCCTATTGCTCACTGACAGTTGAACAACATGAAAATGCTGAGTTTGAGGTTTTTAAAGGCAGCCATTGATGCTGAAGGGAGAAAAAATGATGTCTGGGAAGAATGCACTTAATTTTTTAAAATGTGTGGGGTACTAACAACCAACAATTATGAATAAGGGAAATATGCATCAAATATAGCACAAGCCCAGAATGGCCAAATGTTTGTGTCTGATGGATGTCTGGTCAGCTTTTTGGAATTAGCTGACAGTCTTCTTTTGATTTCAGAGGAGAGGTACCCAGATTTCTTCCTCTCATTCAGATGCACATACTCTTTGTCACCAGATTCTTCATGGTTTTCTGCAGAGAAGTGATAACCTGAATAAGAATGGACTCTGAGCTACCAGCTTTATTTCAAAGGGAAGGGAGTATCTGCAGAGCAATGCTGAGTCCTTGTGTTAATATACATACATCTCTCTCTTGTCACTAGCTAATAGTTTAGGCTCCCTAAGTTATTAACCTGAGGTATTTCATCAAATCTAAATGTTACAGAAAATAAAAATAGTAAAGTTGTAAAGTAAGGAAAATTTTAATAAATTAATTTTTAAGTGAGATCTGCTTTTAGGGATGTCTGGAATTATGTACAGCAATTACAAAGTACAAATACCACTGAAATCTATTAAATTTATTACCTGAATATGTATTTAGGGCCTAGTCCTCAATTTCTTTAAGCTGAAGCTTCCATTCATGTCAGCTGCAAAATGCTCTTGACTATAGTGTACTGCATAGCAAATCTTTAGGTAAATCACTTTCATTGTGTGCTTGCAACCCAAGGACTATTACTGATTTAGCATGTGGTTTGTGGCATGTGAAAAGGAAAGAAAGCTTCAACCATTCAGGATGATGCATAAAAAGCAACGATCATTTAAAAAGAAACCAAACCACCACCCCACACCCCACCCCACCCCCCAAAAAAAAGATGCGAACAACAACAAAAAAACCCAAACTTCCCAGTTTCAGGCTCTGTAATGAAATAAAACAGTAAAACACAAACCAGGCTGCTTTCCTGAAATATATCTAAATCCTGTGGGCCTCTTCATTTTTACTGCTCTCTTTAAAATTCACAGAGGAGATGAAATTATGAAGCACAATTTAGACTGATTTCAGGTTTACTGTAGATTCTGCTTTCCAGTATTGACTGATGCTTCATGCAATTTGCCAAAATGTCTTCCAATACCTTCCTAACTTGGTACTTGGTTTTCTGTTTTCTGTAGTGCATCTGGAAATGGGGAAGATATGGATTCTCCACAGTCTCTTCAAGATGATGTGACTGAATATAGTCCTAATGTAGACAGCTGTTGGTGAGTGGAGACATGAAGTATTTCTTAGTACATTTTCAGTGGATTAAGCCTGTGATAAAGCAGGTATTACTTATTTTGCCTGTCATGCTTTATAAGTAAGGTCATATGTGTGCATGCATTTCTGATTCTTGAATAATTAAATTTCAAAATGAAGAACTCTAACTTCAGCTTTTCTCAAATCTCATATATAAGTATGAGGATTCTTCCTACATAATATCTGCTTTCTAGATGTCAACAAAGGACCTAAACCCCAAATACAGTTAGGCATGAGCTGCAAGCATTTCTGATTGGGGGAAAAATATTAAATCACTTATTCCAGAATAATGTATGATGAGGAAAGTTGCTTAGGAAGATGTGAAGTTAAAAACTATCTTCTGTGAGTGAGATGGGTGCAGCTGGAGTGCAGCATCAGCCAGTGAGTCAGTGGCGTGGATGGATCAGAGAAGTGAGTATTTCTTAGCCTTTGTTTTAGAAGAACAGGTAAACTCGGAAAAGACGCAGAACAAAGTACTTGAAAAATGTATATTTTTATTGTAAACCTCCTCTTAATAGCCACTTATCTGCAAGTGAGCAATCTGCAGAAACATCCTGAGAGATCCATGCCAAGATATATATGGAAGCAGGGCAAGTATACATAGTCTGGGGCAAGTAATTGTGTTTCTTTTTCCTCTTATCTAGAAATGAGAATAAAACAGAGCAAATCGAATCATCAATTCCATTATTATTTCTTATAATTCAGTGCAAACGTATCACAAGGACCTGAGCAGACCAGGGCCCGGAAGAAGTTGAAAAAATACCTATTTCGGGCTGTATCTGAGGGGAATATTGAAGAATTGCAGTGTCTGCTCACTGAGCTGAAGGAACGATCAAATGCCTGTATGAGCATGACGGTGCCAGGTGAGCTGTGGAGTTACCTGGAGAAGGTTGCTAGCTTTTCTGGCAGCATGCGTGGAGTCTAAAGCATACATCACATTTCCTATTTCAAAATGAAAGCTTAAGATATTCAATCAGCCACCCCTTTCCTGCCTCTGAGGCAACAGTGGAGAGTATTTATCTCCTCCTTATGATACATGGATTATCTATCTGCACTGTATGCCTACAGCTAGTCTTCTGCAGCATGAGACTCAAAGCTGATGTCTCTATCCAAACTGCAGATAAACTGGGCTTGCAATGTGTCAGCATGGCTGAATAGGCAGAGGACTTAAGAGTTCTGGGTCTCTCTGGAGTTAACAAGGCAGTGGGATGTCAGAAAGAAAATCCAAGTGCATTGGCTACCTGATTAATTACTGTCACATCTTAGACTGTATCACTTCGCCAAGTATACATAGCTTGAATACAAAGTGAGTAGGATGGAGTAATTGTTTGGCAAATAATTTATGTTCATATATATCCCTCAGGTCTCACCCCTAATAAACATAAGATTAGAATTATTTTCCATCCACAGTAAATAATCTCAAAATTCACTCTTGTAGATTATCTGATGAAAAAATTCACAGCTTCAGATACTGGCAAAACCTGTCTGATGAAAGCTCTGCTGAACATCAACCAAAACACAAATGAGATAGTGAATTTGCTACTATCCTTTGCAGAAGAAAATGGTATTTTGGAAAGATTTATCAATGCAGCATACACAGAAGAGGCATATAAAGGTATTGCCATCTGGTACCACTTTCAGGTATATGGTTAAATATACCATCCATAAAGTAACGTTTTTTTCAAGCATTCTAATGATGGTTTAAATTCCTAAAACAACTTTTATTTGTTATCACTGGTGATACCCATTGTGAGACATCATTAATGTTTCATAATGTGCTTAAGAGATTCAATGCTAAATACCTGTGTTTGTTGTTTCAGGGCAGACAGCTCTAAATATTGCTATTGAAAGAAGACAATATGAAATAACTCAGAGCCTTATAGAAAAAGGAGCTGATGTCAATGCTCACGCACAGGGTATTTTCTTTAATCCCAAACATAAACATGAAGGCTTTTATTTTGGTAAGTGGAAAAGAAATACCTTTGGAAAAGTTAGGAAAGAATACCCAAACAACTAAGACAGTGTGGAACACAGGGAAGTGTGAATCATTACTGTAGCTAAATCTAGATTAGGAATCACAAGGTGCAGAACTGACATAGCACCTTCTGTAAACTTGCCAGAGTGTGGTATATTATGAACACTCAGAAATGTTTGTAAAATACTAACCAAAAAATTGCAACTGCTGAATGGCAAATAAAAGGTAAGCTTTGATTCTGAAGATGATATTCAAATAATGTTTCATGCAATATAAGCTTTTCTAAAGCAAGAGCTAAATTCAGTGCAATCAATATGCAAATGTACTTGCATATATTAAAATGCTTAACACAGTCACTCTTTTATAGTATGATTTGAATGCCTGAAACAAAATATGAACACATCTTACATTTTATAATTTTGTAGGTGAAACCGCATTGGCATTAGCTGCGTGTACCAATCAACCAGATATAATTCAACTGCTAATGGACAATACCAGGACTAATATTACTTCTCAGGATTCCAGAGGAAACAATATCCTCCATGCATTAGTTACTGTGGCAGAAGACTTTAAAACCCAGAATGACTTTGTAATCAGAATGTATGATATGATTTTGTTGAAAAGTAAAACCAGAAATTTGGAAACAACAAGGAATAAGGAGGGTTTGACACCACTACAATTAGCTGCAAAAACTGGGAAATTAGAGGTGGGTATTATTTCAGTTGCCTCTAAGAGAAATAAAGTATGAGGAAAGAGTCAAGACCAACTATATTCAGATGCTAGTGCTCTTACATGTAGTTTTCCATGCTGGTTAAGCTGTATGCTGTGTCTGTAGTATTTGGAGAGCTAATTTTGTTCAAAATACAAGCAAATCCTTCGATTGCAATGTTGCATCTACCCTCCAAGTTTTCCCTCTAACAACCCCTCTCTGTACAAATGCCTATGCTGTATAAAAAGAGTCTTGCAAATCCTCCTATTCCCAGAAACTCAAATTCTGGATTTATTATACAGCACTACACTTACATAGTCTTTGAATAATTTTGAATAATTTCAGAAAACTCACTAGAACTGCTGTTATGCTGCTGTAGAATTAGGCTCTTGTAGATCAACTGTATTGTGGTAATGAATTGACAATGGGATGATTTAGAAAGTAATTAAGTTAAAGGAAGATATAAATGTGAACACATGGAAAACTGTGCTTTCACCCTTTAGGAAAATGTGAAAATGATTTTCTGACAGAAAATCTGGAGGCTGTATTAATTTCCTAGAGGTCTGTCATCTGTAACACCACTTGCTGAATAATAGGATTAGAAATACATTGAATTGCACTGCTCTAGAAAACGTGCTAGTTGAAAGGTGGGGGTTTTGCAAGTATGTGTGTGTGCTTTCTCCTTTCCTGTGAAGAACACATCTGCTTACAGATGATTCTGTTAATGTTTTAGATTCTGAAGTACATCCTGAGCAGAGAGATAAGAGATAAGCCTAACAGGAGCCTGTCAAGAAAATTCACAGACTGGGCTTATGGTCCTGTTCAATCTTCTCTTTATGATCTGACAGAACTAGATACCACTGCAGACAATTCAGTATTGGAAATTATAGTCTATAACACAAATATTGGTGTAAGTTACTTATTTCTAAACTGTCTTTCTGTTTTCTACCAGTGTACTCATTTCAGATGTCTTATCCTGCACATTTGACTGAATTATTTAAACAGTAATTACTGGTTCTCAATTTTTATATTGAGAGAAAGATGAATTTTACACCTCTGTAGATTGTCAGCTGCAAGCAAATACGCCTTCAGCTACACATGAAACACATGGGCTAGGTGTTTGGGGAGTTTCTATATTTGAAGTATTAATTTGACATGCATAGGAACGTAAATATAGCCCAGCTGGTCAGACTGAAGGCAGTGTCTTCTTGTAGTGTGGCTGCTGGCAGCTGCCTAAGATACTGCATGAGAACAGGGCAAGCAAACAAATACTTTATGAGAATACTCTGTCTAAAGCTATGAACTTCATCCAGCAGGTGTGTATTTTAGGCATTTAGGAATGTTAGGGTTTCAAAGCCAGAATTTTACAATTGCTAAGTTCAAATACTCCCTAAAACTTCCAAAGGAAGCAAGACCACAAGTTCACATTGCAGTTTTAGGTCAATCATTTTCCAGAGTGGGGCAGGTTATCCCAACATGAGTTGGAGTTGTCCCCCTGTACCTTATCAGGATCAAGTCTGACATATATCCTTGAGCATAGATGTGTTTCTAGATCTGCAAGTACAGATACTGATTGAAATACACAAAATACACGACTGAAATTATCTCCGTTTCCTTACAGGCAGCAAGTTTAAATCTTAATTGGTTGGTTGGGTTTTTTTCCCCTACAGAACCGTCATGAAATGCTGACTTTGGAGCCTCTGAATTCACTCCTGCGAATGAAATGGAAGAAGTTTGCACGGCACATGTTCTTTATGTCATGCTGGTTTTATTTCCTATACAATGTAACTTTAACGTTGGTTTCCTACCACAGGCCTAATGAAAATGAGGTGAGTAACTAGTATTGACTAATCTCACCAAATTTTACTGATTCTAAAATACAGCAGTATTTCCTGAATTATATTTAAAATACTAAATAAGCCAAAACCAGATATTCGATATCTGGCTGTAGTGAGATCAGGTTCTACCATATCAGGTCCGGGAGGCAGAAGATCAGAACAGAGGAGATAATCGCATTTTCATGTTGTGAAAGCGACCTAAAATACAAATATATAATACAAAGACAGGTAGTGAAGTTTCTACAAGTGTGGAAAGGGTATTTTGTTTTTTCTTTTAAGAAAGAAACTTCTGCTGTTTCAGATAATGCATGGTAAGGGGCTGATTCTGTAAATCCACTATGAAGAAAATTCTGACTGAAAGGGAAGAAATTGTGTACCCAGAGAGCTACATAACTGAGGCTCCCTGTTACTTTGCCTTTTACCTTTCAGGGTCAGAACTCAGTCATTCAGTCTGGATTTCTCTTGCAGGCTCCACCTTATCCACTAGCTTTAACACGTGGTGTGGGATGGCTGCAGTTATCGGGACAGGTGATGGTTATGTTAGGAGCAATATATTTAGCCATAAAAGAGGTAAGACGTATAGCAAAATAGGTAAAGGACTTCTCTAGTTTTGTGAATATGCTATGTTGCTGATGATATTGGCGATGCACTTGGAATATCCTTATAAGTAATTTAAGTGTCTGGCACAATACATTGCTTACACAGAATGACCCTGGGTATATTTGAACAACTGTGTTGCTCTGTGAAACAAATATGAGAGTTTTTTTCTTCCAAACTCTCAAAACAGAGGTCTGATATTTGTATAGCATTAATGTTGTCAAATTACTGACTTTAAGGACACTGGTGAATTAGAACTTGTCATGGGGAAAAAAAAGCCCTAGAGTATAATTTTTGACATATACTGTAAGTAATTAAACTCGGTAACTATGCCAGAGATGACAGAAATTTAAACTTTGAGACCCATAAAAAGATTTTTAATTTGGGGAGATTTAATGTCTTTATCAGTAGCCTAATTTTTTAGAGCACTAACTTAAATTATTTTGAAAACTCAGTTTTGAGGCCTGCTTTCTCTTACTGCTGCTTCTGTATTTTATATATCTGTCTACATAGAGTGTAGCCATCTTTCTGCTTAGGCCTTCAGACCTACAGTCAATTCTCTCTGATGCGTGGTTCCACTTTGCGTTGTAAGTCTGTCATGCACATATTTTATACTACCTATAAAATGCTTATCTATTTCTTGGTTGCAGAGAAAGTAGCAGATGCTCACTTCTTCTCTAGATTATCAGTTTTCAGAGAGACGTATGCAATCTTACCAGCAGCTTTTCTGAAGTACACACTAATGGTTGCATGTGTCAGTAACAGTACTGGGGGCTGATGTGTATGGACTGTTTTTTTTTCCCAAAGTATAGTACTTTTAGCTTCTCCTGCATCTCTTTAGAGCTGCATATACAGAAAATATATGTACATACAGAAATATGTTTAAGAAACCTGGTTAATAAACAAAATGTCATTTCACACTCCTTTTGACTCCTTCACGAAAGGAAAATAGCATAAATCTGGTTCATCTGACTGGTGGGAGTATCCCATCAGCTGGGCCTAGATAAAGCACAGATGATTCTGTCTCATTTCTAGCACGTGATTGTAGGATCAGTAAAAGGAGGTGGCTTAGCTCTGCCTTTCGTCCTCTTCCTCCAACTACACTGATACCAGTTTTGTGCTGCTGAAAGTCTGGGCTACATCCCGTCACAGCACATCACACCTCCAAGTGTCTTCCTTGTTCACAGAAAATCTGTAATGATTGTAGCAATTTGTTAATCTAAAGCTTGAATTAAATGGCTTCAAAAATACTATGAAGAATTCTCAATGTCCTTATCAGCAAAATCTGCACTGACCAGCTATTTTTGGGAGAACTGTTCACTTAAAAGTAATCTTTAATAAATGTAATCCTGTTAATATACTACCTGTACTCACCTTACTGTGTTGTTAAAATATAATGGTAATGTTGATAGGTGAGAATAGAATGCAGGATGAAATTAGAAGTTAAACATAAGGAGAGAAGTCTTGTTTTCATATTTTTCCATTATGTTGTTGGTTTTGTGCTAGTAATTTCCCTTTTACATACATGTGTTTGTTTTTTAACAGTTTTATACAAGCTTTGCTTGTGATCTTCTCTGTCTTTTTGTACTTGTTTTCCTACAAAGAACACCTCGTGTGTCTTGTTTTGGCAATGGCCCTGGGATGGGCTAATATGCTCTATTTCACCAGAGGTTTCCAGTCCATGGGCATTTACAGTGTTATGATTCAAAAGGCAAGTTTGTTTTCTTTCACCTATCTTGTTATGAACCTTACTTGGTATGATACAATCCCAATCCAGCCTATTCAGCAATTTAGACATGTTTTTTAGTTCATATTGAAATGTCTTTTATTTTCAGTTTATACACATTATTTCAGCAGAATACCCTGTATAACTTCAATGGCAGAAACTAGTTTATATCTTAATATTTTATTACATTAAATACATATGTAACTTATGTTATTTTCAGCTAATGTAGTTCTATTTAATAGCATCATATGCTGTTATGCCAACATTGTACTGAGTTAGTCACCCTTGGACAACATGCCTGGCTCAGCCATGAGATAAAACACACCTAACACTTTTCTGGGTTTCTCAATAGGCTACAATTGCTTTGCTTAATTGAAGGCAATGTGATGGCTTATTGTGCATGACACCTGTATCCCTGCAGAATTAAAAAAGCGTAAAACTAATACTCAGTTTCCATTTCTGATCAATATTTAATTTACTTTTTAGGTCATCCTGAATGATGTGATAAAATTTTTAGTTGTCTATATCGTGTTTTTGCTGGGATTTGGCGTAGGTAAATATTACTGGAGAAAAGCACTGATGCTCTGTGTGAGTAAAAATTTTAGCATTATTATGAATAAGAACCCTATTGTCATGATGAGAGCTCATGTCAGGGTTTCTTCTGGATATTAAAAAGACAACTTTAAAGATCTAAACTATCTAGAAACTGTCAGAACAGATAAGTAATTTGGCTCTTTCTTAATTGCCTGCAATTTCATTTGAACGTGGGCTCTCTCTGCTTCTGGTAAACTGTCTTCTACCTGCTGCTGTTTATGTTGCTGGGCAGCTCTAGCTCTTTTTTATGCAGTACGTTTTAGGATAAAATGCCATGTATACATAAAACATTATTGTGATTAAAATCTTCTGCTTTCTTCTCAGCTCTTGCTGCATTGATTGAAACTTGCCAAGATGGCAATGAATGCCATTCCAACAGCAGTCTGGGACCTGTTCTGATGGATCTTTTTAAGCTCACCCTAGGACTGGGTGATCTGGAGATCCAGCAAAATTCAAAGTATCCTGTACTATTTCTTCTGCTCCTTATAACTTATGTTGTGTTGACTTTTGTTCTTCTCTTGAACATGCTGATTGCATTAATGGGAGAAACAGTGGAAGATATTTCTAAGGAGAGTGAGCACATCTGGAAACTTCAGGTTTGTGAATTAGTTTGCTTAGGAAAGTATGGATTTATGGGCTAAAATCTTTTTAGCTGTACCTACTGTAACTTACAGAATGGGTGAAGTATTATTACTCATAATCCCATCTGTATATGTCAACAAATAAGGGAAATAATCAGGGTACCATAATAACTTCAGAATTAATAACTATCTTAAAGATAATGCTATGGCTCAGATTTTCAACCTCATGCATTCACATACCTTTATGATTCCCCTTGATACGTCACTAGGAAGTTGTGTTCCATTATCTGCCCAGGGATCTGTGACTCAGCACGCTCTGCTCTTCTGGCCCTTGAGTCTGAGCAATGCATGAGTTCATTCCAATTCCTCATACCTTATCCTGCCTGGTCTCTTGTCAAGGTTAGACATCTCTGAGTCCCAGGCTGTCATCAATAACAGTCATAATTAGGACTGCAGTTGCATTGTGTTGGGTAGCATCCACTACAGGCTGTATATATTCCTGTGGCAGGGTGTTGCATGAAGGTGTGTTGGCATTAAACCCTAAACACCAAGTTTAGAGTGAAATTTCTTGATTCTTCTCTGAGTATGCCTTCTACAGTGGATCTAACTATGGATTACCTGTTTGCACATGTCAAACAGTAAGTGGTATACCATACTATTTGGTGCTGGAATCGGTGTTGAATGGTGGAATTAAATGGTATAATGAAACACGGAGTCTGAAAACCGTATGTGCTACGAAGTCAGTCAATTCTGTATATGGTTAACCATACCCATTAATATTTATTGTTAATAGAGAGCCAGAACTATTTTGGAATTTGAAAAATTCTTACCAAAACGTTTGAGGAAAAAATTCCAACTGGGAGAACGGTGTAAAGTGGCTGAAAATGACACCAGGGTGTGTTTAAGGTAAAGCAAAACTAGAATACTGTGCCATCAGTTCTGCTTTGTATGTTTCTTTAAGGTTATCCCTCCTCAAAAGCCTATTTAAAATACTTTTACATCTCTACCAATTACTCCAGGTGTACAAAAAGGCAATTTGTTGTTCCTTATTTAATTTGTGACTGACTGTTTTAACAAAGGGAAAGTGTTCTGGGTTATGTTGGGTATTTTATGTAGACAAGTTTGGGTTAAGAAAACAGATTTTCAACCTCCTGTCTTTTTAATGTACAAGTCAAGTCTGCTTGTAGTAAATGTCGCTGTCATCTCTTTTGAAAGTTCACTTCAAAGTGACTATATTTAAATTGATTGCTAACTGATGATTACCACATTAAAGGATGTGTTACTATGCAGGTTTATGAAAAACACTTAAATATTTAAGGTGAGTTTCAAGACTGTGCTTATAATATGTGGAATTACAAAGCACTGTTAGTATTCTCATCTTTATCTAGTACATAGCAATGCAAAAGTCATTCAGCCTTTTAGTACTAGCAAAGCCAGTGTTGATAGTCAAGAACAATCCCAAGAAGGAATAAAGAAATAAAGGGGAAGTGGATCTATGTGGCTGGGTGATAATGCGTGCTAATAACTCTACTATATACAATATAAACAGGATAAATGAAGTGAAATGGACCGAGTGGAAAACACATGTTTCATTTATTAATGAAGATCCAGGGCCAACAGGTATTGCGGAATTTTATAACACCATATTTGTGAAATTGTGTGTTTGGTTTTTGGTTGGGTTTTTGGTTTTGTTTTTCCCTTAGAAATGCTTTGGTATAGTTTTATACCATTAAAAATAGAAACTCTCAGAATCCAGATACTCAAACACACTTTATTGCTAGGAAAACAGACAGCTAACATGGTATGAGTGTTAATTTATTGTTAAATATTTGAAGAAAGGGTTATTTACAAACCCATTATTTACATGTTGGTGCCAAAACATGGTGGGTTTGCCCTTTCTTTCTTTTTTGTCCAAACAGTTGTGATCTAAGTTTTACATTCTGTAATGGCATTTGAATGGAATAAGCTCAGAGAACCTTTAAAGAGAGAAGAAATATTATTTTGAAAAGGTTGTCATAAATTATTTTTAGTCATTTAAATAGTTGCACATAGCACTGCAAGATTTGGCAGCATTTCTAGTTAACAATGGTATAATCTGCTGGTTTAACCCCAGAACATTCATGTTTATGTTTTGTGATACATATTGAATGACAAATAGTGAGTGTTGACCAGGAAATTCAAGATACCCATCTGCTGACAGTGTTGGAAGTGTTACAGGGAAACGACCTAACTTCGAGGTGTCAGATGTCCTTCTGGCAGGAGGCATCAGGATCTGGGAGACTCATTCTGAAGGCTCTTCTTGAGTCAATTAGCATTTATATTGCTTAGTAGCATGAGCTCAGTGGTAATGAAAAGGGCAGACAGAAAGCCCTCTATTGAAGATATGGCAGTAAACTGATGACTTGCTGTTTAAATAAATGCATGTTTTTTTAACAAAAAAAAATAGATGTGCAAAACTTTGATCTTGCAGATACAGTTTGTACCATATCCTGGTTTGTTTACAATGTATTTTTTTTGCAGATCCAAGCAAAAGTCAAGATAATTCAAGAACTAATAGCAAAACCACCCTGAATACATTTGAAGAAATGGATGATTTGCCTGAAACGTCTGTTTAGTTGTGCTGTGTTTGATATGTGGTCATTTGGAAGGTTAAAAGCATCAGCAGTGGATGCTGAAAGCTTTGTTGATATTTTGGACAGCTGTAACCAGCTGGAACACAGACTTTTAGAGACATGGTCTGATGTCCCTAACACATTTAATCAGGGCAGCTAAGCTAAACTCAAATATAGTATTTCACTGGTTCAGTTTTGAGCCTCTTGGAAACATTGCCGTCCAAGTTTGCATGACACTACTCAAACTTGGCTCTGGATGTTTACTTGGATAAAAAAGGTCAAATGTGAGATATTTCTTCCTTTTGTGGAAAATTAAGATCATTGTGATCCCAATGTGCCATATTTTGGAATCTCTGGCTCATGAGAAACATCTTGTACATTGAAAGAAAAAATCACAGTTCTTGTTTTGGAGCAAAGAAAGGCATTTCAATTCTGAACTCTACTAAATGAAGTATGTTATTTTGGAGTAATGACGTTCTGGAGACATTTGAAGCTTTTGTATTGACTGTCAGTGTTATTGGTGGCTTGATCCCACAAGCTGGAGAAAGGCCTCTTCAGGTCTCATTAGCTTTGCCTGATCTGTTTTCCTATGTATAATTCCTAGGGTATGACGTGGTGTTCACTGCTTTTTATGATCATGTATATATGCCTTCCCATAAAATAATGGGGCAGAAATGGAATTCATGATGGTGAATATTTCTGAGTTTGTTCAGTCACAAGCTCTTTACTTTTCCTACTTGGCTTTTCCATGGTGTTGCATCTTGCTGCATAAAATAAGTTGTCATATTGGAAGTTCTTCTGGCTTAAAAGCAAATTAGTGTCTTATTTTCCTAAGTGGCTCTGTACAGAAGTCAGTATTTCTTCCCAAAATGAGCAAAATAAGTTAAATGCAATTGCAGACTTCTAAAGTTTTGGGGTTTGTTTTTTTTTATTCAGAGGACTGTAATGCATTTCTGTAAGAGTTTTTATTTCACTGCCTGTCGTGACCTAGTTTAGTTTTTAGTTTTCTAGTTTATATATGTATATGTAAAAAAAATGTTCAGTGTACTTTTAAATTTCAATTAATACATTGTGTCTTCAGTGTCATGTGCTTTCATCATACCTACTCTTTTGGTGCCTGTTTTAAAGGTCCTGTTTAGGTAAGACTCAGGTGAATTCTGTTTACATTTGGATGATAATAAGAATTGCATTGGATTCTTACAGCAAAGCCTGTGTGCAAAAAGACTCGAAAGAGTTCCTTAACGCAGAAGAGAGCATGAGGGAATTCTCCAATGGAAAGGATAGTGCAAAGCTGTTTGCAGGGATGGTAAACATGGTTCTTGCTACACAGCTGGTCGTTCAAAGATGCTACATCATGTGTTTCTTACCACGTATGGCCTGCATGGATGAGACCAGATTGAAATCTTCAATTCAATTATATTTTTACAGGGCATACGAATTTGAGAGGAAGGACATTTATGTACATCAGTAGACCAATACAGTGTCTGAGCATTGTCTTGCCTTCTCAGTAGGGTATGTGAGTATGGTAAGAAAAATTCCTGCAGTCTTGGAATCTTTCATTTTTGCTGGTTAATTTTGCATTGGAACTGCCAACAAAGAGTATCAATTTCCTTATGACTGGGCAGTTCCATTTGGATTGAGTGCCAGTTTTTGTACCAAAAAAAATACCTCTTCACATATACTCAGGAACCAGAATAAAGTAGCCTGTGCTGTGCTCCATATTGCTATGGGTAGACTTGTCGCTTGAAACAAGTTGATGTATCTTTGCACTGTACTGAGTCAAACTGAAGGTGTAGCCATAAACCATGCAAGACACAACAGAAGTCACTGTGCTGTGCCAATGAGCAGGTACAAAACTTTATCATAAAACTGAGGAAAAAGCTGTGGGTTATTTCTGAAAGTTCTTTGCTGAGGAAAACCCCTTTTTGTGGCCACAGAGCCCTGCCAGATCACACACACAGTCTATCTCCAGGCTGTTGCCAAGAGCCCTGTGAATAATGACTAAAGCAGATAATTCCGTACTTTTTATACAATGTTTATTTAAATTAAACTTGTATTCAAAAACCATTGTCCTGTGTTTCTGTTTTATTGCCGTAGGACTTACACAAAGCAAGGAAAAAATACTTTAAATTTAGTAGTAAGGAAGATACAATTTAAGGATCATCTAGACAATGAATCTTTCAGTAAATAATCAATCATAATGCAAAGTTCTTGATGTTTTCTCTAGCCTCAGTTATGTCAAAAACAACTTTAGGAAAGTAAGGAAATCCCCATTTTCCTCTCTTTTTCAGCTGACGTGACAAGCTTTCTCTCTACAACTCTAGATCAAATCGGTCTCAAAACCAAGAAGTCTCCCAGTATGGAATTCTTCCCAATTTCCATTCTGAAATACTCAGGTATGATGTGTGCATTGCTCTTCTTTAAAACCTGAGTAATTACCTGATCTTGCCACCTTCACTGAAAACTTTGGGGTTACAACTGTTGATTAAAATTTTATTTGGAAAATGTTATCAGCAGTAGGTGGATTCAACTGGAAAGTTACAAAATTCAATTCTGGTGTCCTCAACATCAAAAGGA
>JASSUY010032376.1:37830-57368 GCA_032466535.1 Forpus xanthops | reverse complement strand
GAAAATGGGGGTTATATTTCCCTTTTTCCAGTTGTTGGGAACTTCACCTGACTGCCATGATTTTTCAAATATGATGGACAGTGGCTTAGCAACTTATGAATACAGTGTGTAGCTTTTTTTTGCATGTCTTTATACTACATCACTTCAACCTTTTCATATTACATACAGGGTAAACTAAAATATGTACTACTCTTGGAAATAAGCATATGAAAAATTCACAATTGATCATACTTTCTGAAGCTTAGGTACAGCAGGTCTGTGCCTTTCTTCCTAAACACAGAGAAATGGCCTTTCAGTAACATACAACATGACTTTCTGCGTTTTATGGCCTGTGAGTTTGCTTCTTCACAGCCTTGCTACAGCAAGCTCAGAGATAAAACAGCAAAGAAGAGATAAAACTTCCATAAGCACATTGTTTCTCTGACCTGCTGACAATACACAATGTCTAATGCACAGTTTTAGTTCAACTCATATGCAGCTCTATCACTGAACACTTATGTCCACTAGCTTGCTAAGCAGGGTGGGATTCGGCTCTCCCCAATCCAGACACCAGCACTGCTCAGCCAACTCATATTTTGTGGTCTACTGCCTGTATTGATTAAACTTTCACTGACTAGAGTGAGTTAAGACACCCGTGCCATCTTCAGTGAAGGGAAAAGAATAGTGAATGCTGTATCATGCATGAATAAGGAATTCATATTCCTTCTCTGTTTTCTTTTAGTTTTTATACAACATACAAAAGGCAAATGTCTCTTCCAGGTCAATGTCTAAGGGGACTGGTAAACTGCAAGTTCAAAGTTGGCTCAATGCATGTTTCAACCCACTGAAATTTGTGCATGAACCTTCACTCCCTGTTGGAAAAGGAATACGTCCATGAAAAATTATGAATGTAGAGACCTCAAGGTGAAAATCTACCCCCAAAATCTAGCTCACTACTTAGCAGCAGCAAACGCAGAGCAGAGGTGGGTAGTTGAGATGTTTCAAAAACTATTGTGAGAAATTGGATGGACCGTTCCAGAACATCTCCAGGAGGATTTGGAATTAAAAAAGTTTGCTTGTGAATGGCAGGTAATCCCATTGGCCAAATGTAACTGGTTCTCTTACAATATACTGATTCAATGTCTGTGTTTTCTAGACTTAGAAGGACCGGATTTAGTTTTGGTTCAGTCTTGTATCTCATATAAAAAGGAATAAACAGAGATGAATATACTAAATCCATGCACAGGAATCAGGGCCTTATCAAGGCATTATGTGGGCATCACATGGGAGATTGCAGCACCCAATAAAGGCAGCGCATCATTTGGATATATCCCACTTAATTGGTGTTACTCTGCATTTCATTTCATACCATCTCCTATAAACCTGCATTCAGGAGAGGAAAAGGCTTGTCTTGAAAGTAGTCACTACTTAATACCCCTATCATTTCACTTCATAATCATGCTGCTGCTGTAATGCCCATAAAACTACCTGACAATGGTTAGGTCATCTGATTGATCCTCATTACACTAATTATAAATGTCTCACCAGTGTCTTCTACTTCCCTATCATCAGCTGGGCCAGGCTTCTTTTGTGTTTGGAAGCTCTTTCGGGAAGGAACTAGCTCCTGGGAAAAATATCCTGTCTTGCACAACAGGACCTTGACCTTTGGCTGAAATGTCTGGACACTAGCTTATTGTCCAGGAACACAAACAGCCTGCATATGCCTGGACAAAGCCTTCTGGTAAGAGAGAATGTAGGGAAGAGCTCCTTCCTATGTGTCTGAAACCATGGCAGGAACAAACCATAAAGGATCTATGAACATGCAGGATCTCCTCTGCTGCTGTTCATTGACATTTTGGGCTGAATTTGTCAAAAAGACAGGAAATCTTTACTGAATAAAGTTATAATTCACCTAGAAGAGAGGCATAGTGCCTTTCTCCAAAATGGAAATTAATGAGGAGGATATCCAGACATAGTCTCTTCAATTTTGCTGTTTCCTATGCACATATCTTGACCTTTTTAGCAAACACCTCTCCTATTCTTCCTCTCCCCTCCCCTTCTTCCTCCAGCACTGCTTATATGCTTTCAGGTGTATAATGGCCATGACAACTTTTGTATACCCACTTGCTAAAACCTCAACAAGGACTTCTCAGGATCCTCTTGCAAACAGCACATCTTGAGGGTTTCCAGCATTCTACTCTCTGCAGCAGGCCTGGGTCAGAGCTCTGCAGAAGAATCATAGAATCATAGAATGGTTTGTGTTGGAAAGGACCTTAAAGTCTTCTGGTTCCAACCCCCGCTGCCATAGGCAGGGATGCCTCGCCCTAAACCATGTTGCCCAAGGCTCTGTCCAACCTGGCCTTGAACACTGCCAGGGATGGAGCATTCACCAATTCTTTGGCTTACCCCAGTATGATTCATGAAAGGATGTTGTGGTGTGCTGTGAGGGAGCTGGCTCTGTGCTTGGAGCAGGCAGCCGCATGTGGGCTTGCCCACGCGCTGTGTGGCGGGAGCACAACCTGCCTGCACGTCAGGGGTGCTGCAGAAGTGACAGGTGACAACCCACAGGATTGTGACTTTGAAAGGACATGGTACCAAACACCGCCATAGTCATTACGCACTAATGCTACCTGTAGTGCTAGTAGTACTACCTGTAATACCAGTCGTATGTCCTACTCATTAGTGCTGAGTGTGGTCCTGCTTAGCGCTGCTTTGATGGCATTGTTCCACCCTCTTGCACTCCTCTGTGGGAGCACACAAACTGTTTTTCCCTCCAACTCTTCCTGCTTCCTTACCAGCAGCTTTACTTCCTTTCTTTAACACACAGGAATAACCAGAGGAGCCCAAAATGATCCTGGCTCAGGATGACTGATGGATTCAAGTCCCCACACAAGGAAACAGGGACAGAAGGCAAGTGGTTCCTCCTGTTCCCCATGACATCCTGACATATAGCTTCCCATGATGAAGTATCCAAAGAATAGACTGTGTGTCTCACTAAGATAAGATTAGCTGATGAGTGAAGGGTTTGGTGAGTAAAGAAAACTTTCCATCTATGCCCCCAGCCCCAAAGGCTTACTATCAATTTACCACTATAATTAATACCACTATAATTAAAAATGCATGAACATATGACTGCAACAGCAGCAGCAACCGTGCAGTGCTAGCGAGTCCAACCAAAAAGCAGGATAAGCACAGGCACAGTTACAATGCAACAATGCCCCAGCTCTTCAGAGCATGATCAGAGCTAGTGCATGACTGTACAAAACACACATGCCTCAAGTCTGCTCCTGGTTCAGTTCTGCAGAGTATTTCACACATCTGTCTAGGGCAACTGGAGCAAAACCAGAGCCAAAACAACACAGAACTGAACATTCCCAAATTCTGACAGGTCCAAATGAATTTGCCCAGCCCAAAATCCAATATTTTGTGAATTTTGCATCTGGAGATCAAGTCAGAGCTGTACTTAAGTAGCTTGGTCATATCTTTAATATACAGAAAAAAAAAAAATGCCAGCCCTTAAAGCAGTTTTTGTCTTGCATGACTGCCTTTCTGATTTCAGGACTTCAGTGATGACTAAAGACATGGTTGTTACTGACTTGACCTCTCCCAGCGGAGGCATCTTCTTACCTATGTGTTTCTTTAGGAGGCAATTATTTTCTTCCTGCTTCTGAGGTTTACAATTTTGGAGGTAGTGCTTTCTTTCAAGCTCCCACAACCCTCTCAGGGACCTCTCCAAGTAAAAGCAAATGTTATCTCAAAGGGGTACTGAGGCTTTTATTACATCCTGACTTCACTTCTGTAATTCGTTATTTGCTGATCTGCCTGCCATTTCCATGAGACATTTGCAGCTCACATTGAACTTCACTGCTGAAACCTGGTTTTCTGAGCAGTTTGAATAGAATCATAGAATAGTTAGGGTTGGAAAGGACTTTAAGATCACCTTGTTCCAACCCCCCTGCTATGGTCAGGGACACCTCCCACTAAACCACCTTTTCTGAGAGAACTTCTCTGATTTCATCCTGATTTCAGACTAAAATTAATTTTCTACTTATCAGCTCTCCATAGGTCCTTTCCACTTCTCATAATTTGATTTTCCTATTACTTCATTTGCTGCGTCTCATCTAGTGCCAATGTCAGCCTTCTACAAGTTGCTTTTCAGGTCCTTATTTCAGAATTAGTGTTACTGGTGAACATCTAGGTAATTGCCAAAATCCCATATTTCATGCAGGCCTTGCAGTGACTGAGTGCCCTCTCACTCAATTCAGGCTACCCAACATAGAACTTGGTAAAGAAGGAGATTGATCAAGACTGGCTCCAGCCTTTCCTTCAATTTTTCTGACAGGTTCTTCTTGCCTTTTCCCTCATTTCCCTCTTTGTCCATGAAGAACATCTGAGCAAAAGCCAAGCACATTGATTACTTGCCACACTCACTGGTATGATGAACAATTTCTGCTTCAGGTGTCTCCACAGCCATACAGATATATATATAACATACTGTGAAATACATAAATGCTAAGCCTATCATATGGATTCTCTAGCAATAGTTGGAGAAGCTAAAAAGCCTCATATGGGGAGACAAGACTTGCCTACTGAGATTTGCTACTAGCTAATGAGCAAAGTTTAGAAATCCCTGTAGGTTTTGGTGTAAGCTACATGCATAAGGTCAAAGCCTACCCCCAATTCCTCCTCCTTTGTGCAGGTCATCTCAAACTGCAAAGGGAAGAGAGCACTTTGGTTTCTCTAGGGGAATAGTCAGGTGGCACAAAAGTGGTACTGCTTGCCTCAGCCCTGCTGAAAGGTTGGGTGCATTTGCTGGTGACCCTTTGCTAGGACATCCTCCCAGCCTGTGACCAAGGCTGTTCTGAAACTTCTACTCTGCTCCTAGGAGTGAATGGTGGTGGAAAATTAGCTGTGTCCTACTTTTTGAGCATGCTGAATTCACTTCAGCAGTGCTTATGGATGATTTACCTTCTGGAAGGCATTCAAACAGTCCAGATATGTCTGCTCTCACATGTCCTTCTGATGTCTCCACCTGAGAAGCAGAGTAACTCTGCTGGCATGGAGCCAGACCTACACTACCCCTGTTGAACTACTTGGGACACTTGAGTTCACCCACTGCAACCCAGTGGGTGTCCCCAGCCTGTGGCACCAGCACCAGGCATGCATTCCAGAGTGCTGAGCTCGGTGTAAAACCTAAAGAGAGACATTGTAAGGGAACAGGGAATCCCAGGATGCCATTCCTTAAGCAGGCATATACACACCACTCTTCGAAGAGGCCTGAAGGATTTTCAGCCGCTGCCCAGAAATGGGGCCCAGGGTAGTCAGATCTGCCATCTGCTCCAACTCACTAGAATGCTAAATATGAGCATTTGGAAACCACAACAGTTTGCTTCTAACTCTAGAGGCATCTGCTTCCCAGCCACACAGAACAAAACCACTCGGGCCATTGATTGTGCCTCCCCGGCGCAAACCTATTCAGCACTTTCTTCATGCTCGGCTGTGCCTCCATGCATGTGGATGCCCACACCCTCCTTCAGGACTGCCTGGTGTGTTGTGCCTCCACTTCCTGATAAATCATGCCTGTCTCTCCCTTTCCTTATCCTGCTCTGTCTGGTCTTTGTTGCCAGCACTGCTGAGTTCTGCCTTTTCCTATACTTGCTCCACAAAGGAGCAAACCCATCCATAGGAGTACACTGAGCACACCTCCAGATTGCAGATCTAAAGGCACAAGCAGAGGCATTTCTTCTGCGGCTCCCTACAGAAAGTAAAGACCACATCACACCACAGGCATCTACCCTTGCATGCCCTGGCAGCCAAGCAGAGAAACTATGTGAAATGATCATCCTGCACTGAGGGATTGGCAGTATTCCTTAGATCTGTTTCCGGATTTTGTAACATTTGGATGGCTTAGTAAAGACAGTGAAAGTCTGATTCCAAAGCTGGCTGCATTCCACAGGAAAACACTTTTTAAATTAGTTTTTTTTTAATCACACTTTTACATTTCAATGGCTGCAGTATTGGCAGCAGCTGGGATTAGCACATAACTCCTGACCTGGTTTGAACAAACTGATTGCTCACTGATCAGTCCGCTTCCAGTCTTCACATGGAAGCAAAATACAACAGTGAGTGGTAAAAGGTACTCACAGAAGCTTTGGGGGCTTTGCCTTGATGACATCAATGAGAGAAACCGTTTTTATTAACATTTTCAATTTTTAGCATTTAGGAATAACATTTAAAAATATATGTAGGTCAGATTTGGATCTTGCTTAAAGTCCAAAAGAAGCTTTTCTACTAGTTTAAATGAAATTAAAGTTCAATGCATTATCATTGGTGTATTGGTATCTTCCAATTTGCATCTAGCATTAGCATTGCTAATAATTTTATGGTAAATGCTGTGATTTTTACATTCAACTTACTACAAGAATATGGCACTGTAAAACGTTTCTGGGTGATACATGTACAGATTAAACCTCACAAGTATGAACCCTCTGTATTTTTATGCAGAACATAAGTAACAACCCAAAAGTAATATTTTCACATTTCATTCCTTAACCTGGTTTTGGGGTTACATGCACAATTTTTTTAAAGCCTGTATTTGGCAGAACTGCATTTCTTTGCTATGAACAGCTGCAATAACTATTCCAGCACCATAAAGTTGTCATTCATTAGCTTGGACTGTAGTTGATTTTAATTTTTATTTCAGATATCCCCAAAAATAAACAGCCTTGGTAGCATATTGGTAGTATCCTACACTGAGGCACATCTGCCACTCTCGTCAGAAAAAAGGCGGTTCAAGAAGTCCATCAATCTTGCCCTGACTTCACTTTCTCTTTTGCCACTTGAGGCCACTTGCGCAGCAGACATCTGCATTGGTACCAGTAGTACCAATGTGTACTCTGTGTGTATTCTGTGCGCTCTGTGCCAGGCAAGATCCTGGAGAGGTCTGACCCAGGCTCATATATTATAGAGCAGATTACTTATCCCAGCTACCAACAAGGAAAAGAAGAAAGCAAACAAGAAAATGCAGCCTGGGAAGGAAACCCCTTGTAATCATAAAATCATAGAACAGTACAGGTTGGAAGTGGCCTTAAAGATCACCTTGTTCCAACCCCCCTGCCATGGGCAGGGACACCTTCCACTTGCTCAAAGTCCCGTCCAACTTGTCTTTCAACACTGACAGGGATGGGGCATCCATAACTTCTCTGGGCAAACTGTTCTGGTGCCTCACCACCCTCATAGCGAGTTTTTCCTAATATCTAATGTAAATCTTCCCTCTATCAGTTTAAAGCCATTGTCCCTTACCCTATCACCACATGTCCTTGTAAAAAGTCCTTCTCCAGATTTCTTGTTGGTCCATTTATGTACTGCAAGCTGCCTGAAACCTTCTCTTCCCCAGGCTGAACAAGCCCAACTCTCTCAGCATGTCTCCATAGGAGAGGAGGTCCAGCCCTCTGAGCATCTTCATGGTCTCTTCTGGATTTGATCAAGGAGGTTTATATCCCTCTTATGCCAGTGGCTCCAGAGTTGAATGCAGTACTGCAGGTGGGATCTCACAAGAGCGAAATAGAGGGGGAGAATTCCCTCCCTTGGCCTGCTGGCCAAGCTCCTTTTGATACAGCCCAGCATACAGGTCATGTTGAACTTCTCGTCAATCAGTACCTCAAAAGTCCTTCTCCTCAGGGCTGCTCTCTGTCCATTCCCTGCCAGCCTGTAGCTATCCCTGGGACTACCCCAACCCAGGTGCAGGACCTTGCATTTTGACTTGCTGAACTTCTTGAGGTTTGCACTGGCTCACCTTTCTAGCCTGTCAAGATTGCCCTGGACAATATCCCTTCCGTCCAGTGTGTCAACCGCACCATACAGCTGCAGTTTTTACACCTATTTTGCAATGCTGCGGTTTTTACAACTATTTATGTACCGTCTGTTCCTCAAGGTTGTACCTACAAATACAGAGTAGCATTTAACTTTAATGGGCCTGGAAAAACAGAACTGAGGGATAGTAAAGCAGTGGTGGAAAATTCAGGCATCATTTTTTACACTGTGATGTAACAGCGAGTTGATATCTTATGGCATTTCCTCATTCATTCGTTCATTGTAACAGGAATTTTTCAGCCGTCTTTTCCTTCCTGTCTCTAGTGTGAACCACAGCACCGTGCTGCAGCCATCTAACGAAAGCTATGCAGATCTCACCATGGATACCCATTTAAATAGAGAAGTCACAGGACAGTTGCTATTTGTATGCCTGAATGGAAGGCTATTGTGTTGGTATTTTTTTTTTCTCCAGTGAAGCAGAACAAACCCTTCTTTTCTTTGTTCATATGAGGTGAAAAAACATACTGGTACTGACTTTCAGATAAAAACTCTTAGTGATAGTCAGTTCCTGCTGACTTTGAGAACATCTGGGAATACAGAGACACTCAGTCCATCTGTCCTGCTCCTATACTTATGCAACACACCTATGCTACTACATACCCTTCTCATTTCTTTTGTCTGACCACACCTCATCCTGTAGTCCCATGTGGTCAAGAACTGCTTTCTTACTGCATTTGCCTTTAGAGAAAAAACAGCAACTTTCAGGCACTATTCAAATACCAATTTTTGACATAGAATATCACGCATAAATATGAAAACTTTTTAGTTGAGATATTGAGTGAAACCTCAGAAAACCTCAGTCTTGTCTCAAGGACCTGTGTCATCACTGGCACATATCACACAATCACAAAGGATCATGGAATGATTTGAGTTGGAAGGGACCTTAAAGATCATTTAGTTCCAACCCCCCTACCACAGGCAGGGACACCTTCCACTGGCCTTGAACGCTTCCAGGGATGGAGCATCTAAAGCTTCTCTGGGCAACCTCTTCCAGTACTGCACCACTTTGTTACACTTGAGCTTTCTAAAAGTATTTTTAATTTATTTTGCACCAGTGTCCTCAGAGACTAGGTGCACCTTGTGTTTGTGGTGCATGAACACATAAGCAAAAGATAGTCCTTGCTTCCCACACACTTGGAAGGAAACATTCTCTGGGAAAATGCAAAGCCAGTGGTTCTCCAGGTGAGCTAACTCTGCCCTGTCTCTTGGCATCAGCTGACAGCTTCTGGTGCTGAACCAGCTCTGGTGTCCACACAAGGAGCGCTGGCTTTATGCATCTACTCAGAGGGGGCACACTTACTCAGAGCAGGTCTGAAACCTACATTCTCATATGTATCTTTGGCTTGCGTTAAGACTTCTAATTTTTAAACAGAGGATAAAGCACTTTTACAGTGTTAGGAATCGACCAATTTTGTAACTATTATCTTAAAGGACACTAAGGCAAGTCTTGTCTTGGGGCACATCTTAAGCAATGCTAATATTCCACTTGCTGATTGATTAAGAGACCTGGTAGGTATCCACATGTGAATTGGATATCAAGCCTTTGTTACAGTCAGTGTAGTCCAGAGATCTACTCATCTCACCCTGAAGCAGACCTCTTGGCACACAAACCAGTTGTTTAAGCACAGATGTCTACTGCCAGCTAGACAAGACTGTGATATCCAAGACATTTACACAGAATTGCCAAATACTAAACATCACCTTTCTCCTTCTGATGTGGCAGTTGGAAGTTGGGGCCTATTACAGGGCATCTCAAATGGCACCAGACAAACATACATGGGCCTCTGAAGCAGTCAGGTAGATAGCCATGTTTCACTGCCTATGATGGGAGTTCAGATACATCTCATGTACTGACATTTATTTACTCCATGAGATAAAAGCCACCCTGAATGTCACATAAGAAGAGGACAGTCTGTCAATTGTTTTCATTTCCAAAGAGTGGGAAGTTTGGCTCCAAGTTCCAAATCAGCT
The DNA here is from genome assembly GCA_032466535.1 of Forpus xanthops. NCBI lineage: Eukaryota > Metazoa > Chordata > Aves > Psittaciformes > Psittacidae > Forpus > Forpus xanthops. Next base: position 47,546 of record JASSUY010032376.1, on the reverse strand, counting down.
TCTCCCAGAGAATCTTGTCTCTCAGAGGACATCAAGGCCAGGTTGGACAGAGCCTTGGTGACATGGTTTGATGTGAGGTGACTCTGCCCATGGCAGGGGGGTTGGAACTAGACGATCTTAAGGTCCCTTCCAACCCAAACCATTCTGTGATTCTATGATTCTATAGGGCTCACCCAGCTTCTCGTGACTTTACATATCTCCAAATAGTATCCAGCCTGCCTTTAGCTGATGCCCTGACATGGTTTTGCATACTGTTAGAATTAATTTAACCACAAGGTATGCTGCTGGAAAGGAACAGTATTTATCCAGGGCTCAGCACCTCTCAGGCTTGTTTACATTGTGTTTATATTGCTCAGTGGTGCCAATCAGGGTAAGTATTTATTGCTGCAGGGTGTTTACTGCTTTATATCTGAATACAGCTTCTGCCCTGAAGAGCTTACAATTTAATTAGAAAACAAGATGCCAAGAGTTTATAAGAAAGAAAGCTGATGAGCAAAAGAGGTATCAGTACTAGTCACAGAGTCAGGAGAAACAAAATTTTTTTTATCCCACTCTGTATATTTTTTAGAATTACATTTTTTTTAATCAAAACCAAAACAGAGCCTTGGGTGGCATGGTTTAGTGGGAGGTGTCCCTGCTCATGGCAGGGGGGTTGGAACTAGATGATCTTAAGGTCCTTTCCAACCCTAACTATTCTATGACTCTAAGAATAAAACAAATCACATGCTTCATTTGTCTTTTTCCCCTTATTGGTTCCCAATGCAATTTGTATTTCTCAGTAGAAAGATTGCACTTCAAATAATTTTAAGCATCTACTTAATCCTATTTAAGATTCTTTTTTATATATTTGTAAGTTCCATTTACTTACGTACCATTGGTGCAGGTCTGCCTGTCACAAGCTTGGGGCTGGATTATCAGCAGAGACATACAAGGCCTTTTCTTTTCTGATGGTCTGCAAAGCTAGGGAGGTCAAATAAATCTATTCCTCACACTCTTGGTTTATTTGCTTGCCTGTGATCCAGCCTCCAGGATGGACCACGTACCAACATGCAGGTTTCCTACTGCCCTCTCAGCAAGATCTTATCCAGATTTCCTGGGACCATCTGCTGTGTTGTCTTGGGACATCACCCATCATTATCCCACACACTCCACTGAGATGCAGCTCACCTCTATCTGCCACCCAGCTCACTTCATAGGATGGAAGGACATGCTTCCTCATACACAGATCACTTTTACCTTTCATTTAAGACAGTTTGTGTATCTCTGCAGGATACCCCCCACTTACTACTCAATGAAAATCAGAAACACATGACTAAAATATCATACATATTACAGCAGACATCAAAATGTGCTACTACTGTGCAACATATAGGAGAAGAGGTGCTAGAAATACAAAAGACACTAAAAGCAGCATTAAGCTGTTTTTAAAATCACCACGTACTGAAACTCAGGGTTTAGTTGTATACTACATGCATCTGCACAGTTCATGTCCTGTTCAACTTTCACAGCCATACTCTCAGAGCTCTTCTCTCTCCAGGCACAGAGGAGGCACAGAAGGTTGGAGGCAAACACTTTGTTCCTGTGCCAGAAAGCCAGTTGTGAAGAAAATGTCTCTCAAATGTGTAGGTCATATAGCACTTGTCCCACCTGGGCACACGTTTTCACTATCAGGCACTGGCCTTTGCCAGTCAGCCTGGCAGTAAGGCAGAATATTTTCTGAGGCACATATTTGTCCAGTAAACATTGAACCATGCGCACATTTCACAGAAGCCACTAGATAAGCTGCCAGCTCCATAGACATAACTCAGAACTGGCCTAGCCAAGAGGAAAAACAGCATAAACATTTATTTTTCACTAATGGGTACTTCTCTTGGTGAGTTTATCCATCTGTAATAATACCAAAAAGGATGAATGATCTAAGCTTTGGTTACAGTTAGTGGAGTCCAGAGATCTACTCATCTCACCCTGAAGCAGACCTTTCAGCACACAAACCAGCTGTTAAGCATAGATGTCTAGTGCCAGCTAGACAAGACTCTGATATGCAAGACATTTACACAGAATTGCCAAATACTAAACATCACCTTTCTCCTTCTGATGTTGCAGCTGGAAGTTGGGGCTTATTACTGGGCATCAGGGTAGCTTCAGCTCCAAAGTTTATCCATTACCACCAAGTGCCTGGCCTTGCTCAATCTGTGGATGATTTAATGGAGTTGGTGTTGATGTTGCATAACAGCTGAGTCAAGAAAGCACTATGAAGACAAGAGAATAAACTAGCTCCTGCCTCCTTAGAGATAGTTACTTTAGCAAGAGTTCTCTGAGTCTTGAAGCAGCCAGCAGCTTGAGCTGATCTACAACTTCCCTGTTGTAGAAACAGATGAGTCAGAAAATTTTATAAAAGCAACAGCAATTTATATAGGCAAAGGCTTCCACAGAAAAATATCTTGAGGATGAAGGACCTCTTGTTAGGAACATGTCTGAGATGCCACGAATGCCACCTGAAGCTTAAACTGAGAAGAAAGCATTGTGACTTCTCAATTAAGATTTAACTGCATATCTTTCTGAGCATTAGAAAACAACTGGTGGAAACCTTCCCTCTTACTGGAATGTTTCTGAAGCTGAAAACCAGAAATTAATCTCCATGTCATGGAAAAGGGCTCTGCAACAGGGAAGAGAGGTCATAGACTGCATTGAATATATCATCTTGACAATTTCTAATATTCAGCAGCATGAAATGATTTTCTTTACAGGCCTCCAAAGAGTCATTTTCTTCTCCTACTGAGGGGGAAAAGGTGTAAAGAACAATCAGACATGACTTACAAAGTAGCAACAACTCATGGTCTTTTCTTGTGGAATCATTGCTTCTTTATCTGAGGGCCCGCTTGCTTTTGCAGAGCACAAGTCAGAGAACCCAATTAGAGTGTGTATATGTTATGCTGTACCTAAAAATTATGGACATAAAATATCTGAAGACCAAGCAGCAGAGGTTTCTTTTAAATAGATTAACCCTAAGTAACTATGGTGTATGGCGATTAAGAAGTTTAGCAATTTACAAGTAAAGTTAGCCAAATGCAAGACATAAAGCCACTCTGCCCCTCCACCCTGGTGACAAGTGTATAGATCCTCTTTAAGAAGGAGCTCAGAGACAACCAGCTCTGCTCTGACCCTCCTTTCCCCTCCTCTCCTTAGGATTATAGGGAACTTGGAGCGGGTTTATCAGAGACCAAGCAGAGGCTAGTGGGTATTTGTGGACCAAAAAAAAACCCCAAACCATCTATCTCAAAATACATGTGATGTGCAAGTGCAGGTAAATTTTTTTGGTAAAATTATTTAATATAGTAAATCAAAAGTATTCAGGTATGATCTATAGATTTTTAGGACTGGGTGTTATCGACTCCTACTGACTACAGATCCTGCTTTCATGTGATTAATTTTTGTGATGCATAAATTGCCATTATCTGTTCTTACTTACATAGCAGAGTACAGGTGATCTACAACAGAATTAGCTTTTGACATTTCAGCATGTGAAGAATGACACTTTTTTTTGACTTATCTAATAATCACCTTCATCGCTGCAGCTTCAGGAGCAATAAGCCTATAATTCAAAAGGGTATGTGAAATGAAACAAACCAAAAAGGCTTCAAGTCGTGACTGATGAATACAACAAATGGGGTTTGCCTGACGCCTTTCCTGCTATCCTCCCTAATCACCTCTTCTAGCTCAAGTACTTCACATCACTAAGAAAGAATGTCACCCCATAAGCCAGCCATAAGGTGTAAAGCTCTCAGAAGAATCCCTTTTGTTGGATATATTTAATTATAAGCAGTAGAGGAGATCATTTCTTCAAGTTGTGATAAAAAAAAAAAAAAAAAAAAACAAGGCCAGGAACAACCAACTTAGGCTGGAATGAAGCATCAGACACTGTACACCCAGTGCTTTGAAAAAGGATACATGGTCGTCTTGCTCAGACTGAGCAGTTTGAGTGCATTTGAAGAGTGAAGCACAGTTACCTGGAACCAAATGTTCTTGGCATGGCCTGGGTAGCCCCTTCCAACTACACCAGCAACCAGTGGTCTCAAAGGACTGTGATAGCAGCTGGGAATCATCAGCACTGAAAGGGTGTTTTGGATACACTCTTTTCTATCTCATGATGCAATAACTAGAAAGGACTAGTGTTGAAGAGATTACTGCAACCCACTATGCCCTTAGGAACAAACTCTTGATGTAAAGGACTATCCCGCAAGCTGACACTAAAGCATCTGTCAAACCCTACAACTAGACCACAGTATTTCAAAGTAATTTTTAAACTCTTAATAGTGACTGGTTTATGGCATTTGAAACACTAACCCATGTCTGAATTTCTTGTATATTTACCACAGTCTCAATCAAGTGCTCTTTATTATAAATCTGAAAATTTTAGCCACATCATTATAGATGACCTCTCTTGTATCCAATACACATATGACATAGCAGTCTGCAGCAGTTTTCTTCTGTGGTGTTAAGAGTAAATTTACTCCCTCAGCATCCCGCTGCCGTAGTTATTTGATGGAGAAAGAGATGAAGGAGAAACCCAAAAGTGCCTAGCTGAAGCAACATCAATTGCACCATAGGGGTTACACATGAAATCATTACTCTGAAGAGCAAAGGACAATGTACTTCTTCCCTTCCTCTCAGTACAGTCTAGCCTTTCTGATCATGAACCAGGCTGCACTGTCATCACACTGCAAGTACAATTCCTTGAAGTCCAACTCTATTACACAAATCACATTATCCCATACTCATAATTCATCCAAATCCCAATTTGATAAGAAAAAAAAAAATCTCCTTCTCCCCTGCACTAATTCAGACACTTGAATGTAAATACAGGCCGGAGTAGGCCACCCACCCATCACAGATTAAGGACACACCTACCATCTGAAAACATCCATTTCTGTAGAAGATAAGGTTTTGACTCCAATCTCCCTGTCCTACAACACTGCACAGCCATTTATACAATAAGAATGGAGTATCTCTACAGCCAAGCAGCAATACAGTTTCCAAGTTCAAATGAACATTCAAGGGAAGCAAGCAGAGAATCTGCTAACTCTTCATTACTAAGCTTTACCATTGCCAGACATGTTGCTTTATCCACCAAGGAATATACACCCATGAATAAGAGCTAAAGGATCTTCACTACTGCTATAATTGAACAAAAATCCTTCTGATTGTCTTCAGAACCATCTGCATTTCTGTGTCACAGACAGATATTTGATGCAGAGTTAAAGAGCTTCACCAAGTAAATAGAAAATTTAGGAGAGCGCTGTGATTTAACTTATGTTCTATGTTAATAACACTATAATAATTAGTGATATGACTAATGCTAGATTCAGGGAAAAGTGGTTTAGAACCACATTTTTTATAATTCATGTTTCATTTGGCCTGAATAAACTTAAAAAAAACAGACACTTCCTGAATTCTACATTTGGTTTTTATGTACATCATAATCTGCTGCAACAGGCAGGCCATTACAAAGCCTATCTGATGATAAGTTGATTAATGGTCAAAAAGAATGTTGATTTCAGGCAAGGACTACATTTTTCTTGAATAAGTGGAAAGAAAGGTGCCACTCATATTTCTATAGAGGCTATTTGCTTATATTTCAAGTCTTAAATATTTATGTTATTATCTTCCTTCTTTTCACCCCAGCTCACTATTGTGCCTTTCACAATCTATGCACATCTATATTGCTATCTTTGCAAATCACTCATCTAGTAGCCTGAAAACTTCCATGCAATTTTCCTCACAGATCTCCAACATATTTGAGAATGAGAGAATCAAAACTGCATCTGAAAGCAAAAATTGGAAACAGAAAATATTTTACAGTCTTTGAGAACAGCAGGAGGAAATGCAATTAAAGATGCTTATGTTAGAAATAGGAAGCTTGGGGAATTAAAATATATGCATATATATATTCCCCATTAAATTTTTGCATAGGGCTCAAGAGGACAGAAATACAAAATTATAGTACGTGATTAGAGCAGACACAACTTTTGCACAGTTACAACACTGAGCTCAAACATCTTCATACCTTAGTTTGCTACCTGTTAATTCGGCATAAATATGTTTATACTTCACTCAGTGGTTACAGTGAGTCAGTTTCAGCTCCCTTTGGAAAATTCTTATTCAGCCCCAAAATTTATATAAATTATATGATTCCCATTAAGGCCTAGTTAGATTTAAAAAATGGGTTCATGATACAGAAACAAATATTGTCACAGACAAACAATAACTAAATTGAAGACAGTGCATTGCTCAAACCCAGAATGTGAGAGATGTATTTTCAAGCCCTGGCTCTGATCCAGACCTGCTACATACAAGACAAAGTAAGGCCTGTATACTAGTGTCCTGGTTTCAGCTGTAACAGTTATTTTGTCAGTTTGATGATAGTGTAAAGTGCATGAAATAGAATAGTAATTTCCCGAGTTGTGATTATGCCCAATTAACAGTAATTAGTACTGTTAAACCATCTCCTCAAAGTTTGTAATCAGCTGCAGTTAACAATGGTTTTAATAGTTATAGTACCATCTTCAGCTTAGACTTTTTTACATTGTGGAATGAAAACCAAGATTTAACAAGGGCTGGCATTCATGCCACAACTTTATTTTAAAATGGTCCCTATGTCTTGAAGAAACCTGACTAACGTGCTGAAGGAACAAGGCTAGAAGAAACAATCTAGTCCTGTTTCAGTGGAACATTTATTATGTCACCCAAGTGCTTCACAACCTTTAATGAATTAATTCTCTATGTTCCTTTGAGAAAGGAAATACTATCCTTTGCATTATACTTAAAGGAAATCGTAAAGACTGTAAAGTCCAAGCACTGCAATGTATTCAGTGACTTCTAAGGGTCTGAGTTTCTGATCACTCAATTCTAGGTTTAGCTTCCAGGAATACTGTATTTTTTGCAGTTCCTCTTTATAAGGAGTTATCTTCTTAAGTAACCAAATACCTCATTCTTTGTTGCTGAACTAGGACTCACAATTAAAAAAAAAAAAAAAAAAAAAAAAAAAACCACAAAATATAAATCACTAATATATTGAGAAGTAACTTACATAATCTCTTCTACATCTGTTTGACCACAGATCAAGAAAGAACCAATTACATCTTAGCCTCATCTTGCCTGATGTTTGTGGACTCACAATCCTGTTCACATACATTGCTCCTTCAGAGATGCATTCTCTGCAGGCTGCTGAGTTTGAGCTGTAGAAAAAACAGGAGTACCCTGTATTACCACACAGCATCCATTGCTGATTTGTAATGTTTTGCTCGTATCTGTGCACACATTCCTCAGCTAGCAGCATACCAAGGAAAACTGTCAAATCTCTTTGACCTCAGCAGCATGCCTTTAGAAACTGGAAGCATTCAGCAACTAAGTTCCACATCCCCCACACTGAGAAGAGAATTAGAAGTGGCCCAGGCAAGTAGAAAATTCCCATTACTTTATGCAAAAAGTGCACTATTTTCACCGTTACTCAACCACAACAAAACTTAAAAATAGTAAATAAAAATCATAGAATCATAGATATATATTGACATGTTTATCAATATATAACACCTTTATAACATTGGGCTTTTAAAAAAATTAGCCTCAGGGTATTCTTTTTATTTAATAACACAGATAAGCTGATTTGGAGAAAAATCCAAAACAAATAACAAACTCTGTCCATTAAAGATAACTCCCTCCTACCATGAGGCTGTCTCCATGTGCTGGTCTTTGATGAGAATCAGACATTTTCTCTCTCACACACTCCTTCAATTACAGAAAGGGAGAAGAAGAGCTCTGCAGTCATAAACACTGAGATAGCAGAGGGAATGATACAGTGCAGTGTTATTAGCCTGATGGGTTTGGTTTTCTGCCCAAGCATTGCATGGGAATATGGCTTGGAGGAGATGTGAAGACTGTAAGTATCAGGAACTTTGAGGCTCCTCTAAAACAAGGATATAATGAGAGTCATGATGTTTGGCAGCTTAAAATTAGATGCTTCTTCTTCTTTTCAAGAAAAGAACTGTTGTCCGCTGAAAAGCAGTCTGGCATTAAAGAGTAAAATCCGTATGCACAAAGCTAAGTTTTATTACTTTTCCTCATGAGGCTTTATGCTAGCCATCTTCCTTTGCTCAGCATTTCTTCCTCATAACAGTTCCAAAACAACTTACTATGTAAAAAATACTCACCACCTGTGTTTGAAGCACTTGTTGAGACACACTTCCTTCAGATGAATGGTAAAGATTCACGCCTGATGAGACCTGATTTCATTTTAGGTACTATGACATACTTTATTTCCTCTGCTAGCTAGGGAATTGGAACATACAACAACCTCAAAAACCGTTCCAAAGGACTTGGGTGTGCTTAGAATAGGTCTCCTAAGTTAATGGCAATATTGTCTACATGGGGATTTCTAGCTGGCAGAACTATGATTCTTCATCAGTAAGGATTAAAAACAGGGTCCAGAAGGCCCCATGTGGATTGATTTCTGAGATGCAAAGATGGGCAGCAATGCATGGTACAGGTAATTATTACTGTAAGATGATGTAGCTTTGCCATGCTTGAGGTAAAAGGCAAGCTGAGGACTGGGAGTAATACTGGAAGATGATTCTTTCTGGCTTTTTTTTTTTTGGAGTTTGAGTTTTAAGTCCTGAGAAGAAACACCATGTTTTCCATTTGCCTAATTAACTGCAGTTAAAAACAAATTATGATTTATAATAAAAAAATAGAACTGTTTGAAAAGACTTGTTTTTTTCTTTGGTCAAACAAAAGAACTCTTTAATCTCTTGGAATTCACCAGTTTCAGATAACTGATGATATACTTTAGTCCTGGTAATATACTTTAGTCCTCAGTAAAGAGGCTGAGAAATTAGAAGAGCCCCACTGACACAATGATTTCCCATATGAAACAGAAGGCTCTTCCATTAAATACTCTTCTCATAAAACCCCTTGATCATTGCCTTTTGAGGCCACAGCTACTCAGCCTTACTCCACAGACGCTGCTATATTCAGAACTAGAACATTCCGTGGTAGGATATACAATTTTGGACAGGCATCTGGATCCTCCTACTGCTGTTGTGACAGCACTTCAGAAGGCGACAACGCGCCCGGTATCAACGCAAAGTTCAGACAGCTTCCCAGACTCGTGGCCGCGGTGATAGCCAGCACAGGCCGGGCGGGCTGAGGAGGGCGGTACTGTCCCTTCGCGGGCCGCGCTGACGTTTGGGAGATCTGTCAGAGCTGCCGGGGAGCCGCAAGGCGCCCGCAGCCGTCACCGGGGAAGCGGCAGTACCTACAGGCACTACAGCCTCGGCAGACAGCGGGGAGAGGGCCGGGCTGAGGCGGGCGGGCGCACGACCCGCCCCTAGCGCCGAGCCGTAAAACGCCTCAGGGCAGGCGGGCGGTGCCAGCCGGCCTCCGCGCGCTCATTCAGCGGGGGTGACGTCACGCGCGTCACGTGCGGCCGCGCGTCAAGCCGCGCGCGGGCATCCGCTCCGCCAATCCGCAGCCGCTGGAGTTCGCCGAGCGCGTCGCTCCGCGCGGCGTCGCTAACCAATCCTCTCCCGCCGGCGGAGGAGGGACTTCCGCCGGGAGCCGGAAGCGGGTCTCTCATGCGAGCGGGTGGTTGAGTCTCGGCTCGGAGACGTTTCGGGCCCCGGAGCCGCCGCCCCCGCCTTTTCCTCCTCCGCGCCCCCCCC